>JAGIQG010000011.1:23861635-23872785 GCA_024679065.1 Sphyrna mokarran
TAGAACAATACAGCACAGAACAGGCCCTTCGGCCTTCGATGTTGTGCCGACCAAAATAAAAAGCAATGCCCCTCCAAACTAAACCATTCCCTTCTCTTCCATATACTTATCAATTAACCTCTTAAACGCCACCAAACTTGGCGCATCTACAACAGCTGCAGGCAGGGCATTCCACTCCCTAATCACTCTTTGAGTAAAGAACCTACCTCTGATATCCGTCCTATAACTCATACCCCTTAATTTAAAGCTGTGTCCCCTCGTGCTAGCTTTCTCCATCCTAGGAAAAAGGCTATCACTGTCCACCCTATCTAAACCTCTAATCATCTTATATGCTTCAATAAGATCCCCTCTTAGCCGCCTCCTTTCTAACGAAAACAACCTCAAATCCTTCAACCTCTCTTCATAGGACCTGCCCTCCATACCAGGCAACATCCTGGTAAACCTCCTCTGTACCCTCTCCAATGCCTCCACATCTTTCTTATAATGTGGCGACCAGAACTGCACACAATACTCCAAGTGCGGCCGCACTAGAGTTTTGTACAGTTGCAACATGATGCTGCGGCTCCTAAATTCAATCCCCCTACCAATAAAAGCTAAGACTCCATATGCCTTCTTAACAACTTTATCCACTTGACTGCCTACTTTCAGGGATCTATTGACACATACACCAAGATCCTTCTGTTCCTCAACACTATTAAGAGCCCTACCATTAGCCCTATACTCTACACATTTATTGTTCCTGCCAAAGTGCATTACCTCACACTTTTCCACATTAAACTCCATTTGCCACCTCTCGGCCCAGCTCTGCAACTTGTCCAAGTCACTCTGTAAACTAAAACACCCCTCTTCACTATCTACCACACCACCAACTTTAGTATCATCTGCAAATTTACTGATCCATCCCTCAATACCCTCATCCAGATCATTTATAAAAATTACAAACAGCAGGGGCCCCAAAACAGACCCCTGAGGCACACCACTCGTCACCGAACTCCACGATGAATATCTCCCATCAACCACCACCCTCTGTCTTCTATCTGCCAGCCAATTCCTAATCCAATTAGCTAAATCACCCTCTATTCCACACATCTGCATTTTCTGTAGAAGTCTTCCATGGGCCACCTTATCAAACGCCTTACTAAAGTCCATATATACTACATCAACCGCCTTACCCCCATCCACCTCTCTGGTCACTTTCTCAAAAAAAAAACTCAATGAGGTTAGTAAGGCATGACCTACCCTTCACGAAACCATGCTGACTATCCCCAATCAATTCATTTCTCTCTAAATAACTATAAATCCTATCCCTAATAATTCTCTCCAATACCTTGCCCACACAGAAGTAAGACTCACTGGCCTATAATTCCCAGGAAGGTCTCTCTTCCCCTTCTTAAACAATGGGACCACATTCGCTATCCTCCAGTCCTCCGGAACCACACCCGTAACCAACGAGGACCTGAAGATCAGAGCCAGAGGCTCTGCAATCTCCTCTCTTGCCTCCCAGAGAATCCTAGGGTAAATCCCGTCCGGCCCAGGGGACTTATCCAACTTCAAACCCTCGAGAATTTCTAACACATCCTCCCTATCTACTACAATACTCCCCAATTTGCAACCCTGTACCTCAGTGCTCTCCATAGCTACATTTCCAGCACTCTGCGTGAATACCGAAGAGAAATATTTATTCAGTGCCTCACCAATCTCTTCAGGCTCCACGCACAACTTCCCACTGCTGTCTATGACTGTCTATGACTGGCATATTTCCCAATGTAGGCCACATCCCTGTAAATCTCATCTGTGCCCTTTCTATGGATTTCTGTAATGAGGTGACCAGAGCTGAGCACAGTACTCCAAGGGAGGTCTGACCAGAGTCCTATATAGCTTCAACATTATCTCTCAACTCTTAAATTCAATTCCTTGATTGATGAAGGCCAGTACACCATAGCCTTCTTAACCACAGCTTCAACCTGCGCAGCTGCTTTGAGCATTCTATGAACTTGGACCACAAGATCCTCCTGATCTTCCAAACTGTCAAGAGTCCTAACAATAATATTATATTCTGCCATCCTATCTGACCTGCCAACATGAACCACTTCACACTTATCTGGGTTGAAGTCCATCTGCCACTTCTCTGTCCAGTCTTGCATCTTTTCAGAGTGAAGGCAAAGCTGGCAGAAGTAGGGAAAGCTGGATGCTCAGAATATTTTGGCCCTCGTCAAGAAGAAGAAAGAAGCACATGACACACATAGGCAGCTGGGATCAAATGAATCCATTGAAGAGTATAGGGGCTGTAGGAGTAAAGTTAATAGAGAAATCAGGAGGGCAAAAAGGAGATATGTGATTGGTTTGGCAGATAAGGCAAAGGAGAATCCAAAGAGCTTCTACAAATACATAAAGAGCAAAAGAATAACAAGAGGGAGAGTAGAGCCTCTTAAGGATCAACAAGGCCATTTATGTGTGGATCCCCAAGGGATGGGTGAGATCCTAAATAAATATTTCTCATTAGTGTTTACTGTTGAAAAAAGCATGAATGTTACAAATTTGGGGAAATAAATAGTGATGTCTTGAGGAGTGTACATATTACAGAGAAAGAGGTGCTGGAAGTCTTAAAGGGCATGAAGGTAGATAAATCCCTCGGACCTGATGAAGTATATCCCAGGACATTGTGGGAGGCTAGGGAGGAAATTGTGGGTCCCCTAGCAGAGATATTTGAATCATTGCTAGTTACCAGAGAGGAGTCTGAAGCTTGGAGAGTGGCAAATATTGTACCTTTGTTTTATAAAGGGCTGCAGGAAAAGCCTGGGAACTACAGGCAAGTGAGCCTCAGATCTGAGGTGAGAAGTTGTTGGAAGGTATTTTGAGAGACAGGATCTACAGGCATTTAGAGGCACAAGAACTGATTAGGGGCGGTCAGCATGGCTTTGTGAGTACAAAATCATGTCTCTCAAATTTGATTTTGTTTTGAAGGGGTAACCAAGAAGCTAGAGGAGGGCAGTGCAGTCTATATGAACTTTAACAAAGCCTTTGACAAAGTTTTGCATGGTAGGTTGTTGCATAAGGTTAAATTTCATGGGATCCAGGGTAAGATATCTATATGGATACAAAATTGCTTCTTGACAGAAGCCAGAGGGTGGTTGCTGAGGGTTGTTTTTCAAACTGGAGGCCTGTGACCAGCAAGTGCGCCTGAGGGATCAGTGCTAGGTTCAAAGAACAAAGAACAAAGAACAAAACAGCATGGGAAACAGGCCCTTCGGCCCAACGAGCCCGTGCCGCTACCTCGATGTTCCCACTTCTACCCGCGATCCCTGTCCATGTTTATATGTCTATGGATTAAAAACCAAATTTGAGACAATTTCGGGAGAATTTGTTTTGCCAATTAGCCTAAGAGCACATCTTTGGGATGTGGGAGGAAACTGGAGCTCCCGGAGAAAACCCACGCAAGCACGGGGAGAATGCGCAAACTCCCACAGACACAGGCCCAAATCCATGTATCTGCACAGCACAGCGACAGTCACTGAGCTGTTGTGTTGCCCATCAGATGTCCAGGTCAAGCGTACACTAACGACGTGAAGCACTAGGATACTCTCGAAAAAGGTCAAGAGCAGCCCTCTCACGACCCATCGCGTGTATGCCCCTCGTTAGACAACAAGGTGGACCAAAGCACCTGTAGGATAAAAACAAGTACATCAATATCATCATCTATTTACACACTTCCCAGGGACTCCCAAGGCTCATGATCCCTATTTTAAATCAGTTTTCTATACCCCTCCATTCCCATTCTGTTCATGTGCCCATCTAAGTATTTCTTAAATAACTCCAGAGTACCTGCCTCCACCACTTTACTTGGCAGCGCATTCCATACCCCCACCACCCTCTGTGTGAAAAAAACTCCCTCTAGCATCCAAATTATACCTTACCCCCCTCACCCTAAGCCCGTGACCCCTCGTGCTATTTGAGTCCATCCTAGGAAAAAGCTTAGCCCTGTTTACTCTATCTATCCCCTTCAAAATCTTGTACACCTCTATCAGATCTCCTCTAAGTCTACGTCTTTCTAAGGAAAACAGTCCCAATTTGCCTAATCTCTCCTCGTAACTCAGACCTTCCATACCAGGCAGCATCCTGGTAAACCTCCTCTGCACTCTTTCCAGAGTCTCCACGTCCTTCCGGTAGTAAGGCGACCAGAACTGGACACAGTATTCCAAATGAGGTCTAACCAGCGTTTTATACAACTGCAACATTAAAGGCCAGCTCTTGTACTCTATACCCCTTCCCATAAAGGCTAGCATACTATATCCTTTCTTCACAACCTTCTCCACTTGCTCTGCCACCTTCTATTTGTCATTTGTCATTTTGTCACTATTTGTCATTTATATTAATGATTTGGATGAGAATATACAAGACATGGTTAATAAGTTTGCTGACGACACCAAGATTGATGGCATAGTGGACAGTGAAGAAAGTTAGCTTCGATTGCAACAGGATCTTGATCAATTGGGCCAGTGGGCTGATGAATGGCAGATGGAGTTTAATTTAGACAAATTAGAGGTGATACATTTTGGTAGATTGAATCAAGACAGGATTTACATAGTTAATGGTAGAGCACTGGAGAGAGTTGCAGAACAAAGGGATCTAGGGGTACATATTCATAACTCCTTGAAAATGGAGTCACAGGTGGACAGAGTGGTGAAGAAGGCATTCGGCATGCTCGGTTTCATTGGTCAGAACATTGAGTACAAGAGTTGGGATGTCTCGTTGAAGTTGTACAAGACATTGGTAATGCCACACTTGGAATACTGTGTACAGTTCTGGTCATCCTATTATGGAAAGGATATTATTAAACTAGAAATAGTGCAGAAAAGATTTACTAGGATGCTACTGGGACTTGATGGTTTAAGTTATAAGGAGAGGATGGAGAGACTGGGACTTTTTTCTCTGGAAAGTAGGAGGCAGAGAAGTGATCTTTTAGAGGTCTATAACATAATGAGGGGCACAGATCAGCTAGATGGTCAATATCTTTTCCCAAACGTAGGGGAGCTTAAACCAGAGGGTTTATGTGAGTTTAAGTGAGAGGGGAGAGATACAAAAGGATCCAGAAAGGCAACTTTTTTCACAAGAGGGTGGTGAGTGTCTGGAACAAGCTGCCAGAGGTAGTAGTAGAGGCAGGTACAATTTTGTATTTTAAAAAGCATTCAGACAGTTACATGGGTAAGATGGGTATAGAGAGATATGGGCCAAATGTGGGAATTGAGGTTAGCTTAGGGGTTTTAAAAAAAAGGATGGCATGGACAAGTTGAGCCAAAGGGCCTGTTACCATGCTGTGAACCTCTATGATTCTACTTTGAAACACAAAAATACAGGGCTGTAAGAAATGGCTGGAGAATGAGATTAGCTGCTTTGAATACCTGAAGGAACAGCTGATAATAGGTGGACACATAGGGGTCTTTGAGAAATGGGAAGTTTGGAAATAAAGTGGCAAAAAATGGTTGGTGAAATCTGGGCAAGGCTCTTCACAGCTCATGCCAACTTTGTGTGTTTCTATAAGTATTACAGTGTCCTTCCATGTGAGATTTACTACTTCCTGGGAAGAAGTCACTATGTACACAGCTGAATCAACTTTTCTGTTTTTATCATCATAGGCAGACTCTTTGAGGAGGAAGCCAGCCAATAAGATTACACCCTCGATGTCCAATTCCACAACAGTTGCTATGCCCATGTATAAAACTTTAGCTACATCATCAACTGCAGCATAATTTCTCACCCACTTCTGTACCAGTTTAGAGACAACCGATTAGGAAGATGCATCTCAGTAGAACTGAGAATTGGCAAGATCATGGAAGTGGAAGACTTTGTTAGGACATTCTTCCAAGAAAAGAAACCACAGTCCTTGTATACTGAACCAAGGAGAATCAGATTTCAAAGCCCCGTCTTCAAAGGGATTATTAATCTCTTAATGATCCAAGATGTGGGAAGGTTTCCATCCATATGACTATGATGATGAAAAGGTAGTAGAATCAATTCGAGACATCGGCAACATTCAGCAGTTTTCTCACAATATACAGAAAACTCTAGTGTCAGTTCAGAGGCTTCACACAACGTCAAAGTGCCAAACAGAAATACTGAGGATGCTGAGAGTCATAGAAAGAGATACTAAGAACATTGGTGACTATGGGAATGGCAGTTATTGTTACTTCAATACATGCCTTGAGGATTAGCATGACCAAACTGGCACTGTTGTAATATGGGTTCTTTAGAGTCTCAATGTTTATTTAGTTTATTTAGCAGATGTAGTTAATAGTGAGGGTGGCAGGACACCTGAAATAATCCTATTGCAATGAAATTCAAAGCAACAATGATTTTGACAAGGACAACAGCATTGTTTATACAAATAGAATGGATTGCAAGTCTTCAATAAGTAGCTGTAAAGATTCTTTTTATAATCAAGCATCGAGTGACTGCACAAACATCTCTCAAAACCTTTCAAAAATTTACATCAGTTAGATGCATAGTTTATTGAAGAAAGCAATTCCTTTTACAATCTTCTTCCAATCATTGGACTTTAGATCCTGAATGAGTCAGAAGTGTCAGTTTGCAGTTTATTGCTTCTGCAAAGACCTACCATAATTCCAGCATAATGCTAGATTGCCAAAACCTTGTACGCTTTATTCAATTCTGAAAGACTGAAGTGTCAAGTAACCTCCTTTCGAGTTGGGCTTTTGAGTGGATTTATTTAAAGAAATTTAACACCATCGAAATAGAACAACAAGCTTCTGTACAATGACTGACTGATGTGGAGATGTTGTTGTGTTTTTTTACAATGACTGAATGTGCTGAACTTTTAAAAATTACTCTGTGCTTGAAAATCCAGCCAGTCTCTTCAGCAGTGGTCTGTAATATCTGCTTTCATCTCAGTTTCATCCAGGACTCAGTTTTCCTCTCTCCTTCGGTTTTATAGATCACAGGTTGAAATGTTTCATATGTCTTTGAACATTTGGAAATGCAGTTAATAGGTTAATCTTTCTGATGATATTGCCCTGTTCCCAGTTTGAATTGTCTGTAGGTGGCATTGTTCACACTACTCAAAGGCGTAATGAATAAACACAAAAGCATATGGAAGCTGAAGCCAAAAACTTCCTCTGGAAGTTACACTGAGAGATCACATTAGACCTTGCACAAACCTATTAGTTCTACACATAGGGCATACAATAAGTTTGTATAAATATATATGCATGAGGCTATAGTTCCATGTTTGCCTCTGCCTCAATGTAGACACGGTGGACACGGTAGACAGAGTACCCTTTGTTGTCCAGTACTTCCCCGGAGTGGAGAAGCTATGACATCTTCACTATATCATTCATGACAATGAACATCTCGCTAGGGCCATCCCCACCTCCCCAATTCTTGCTTTCAGACAACCGCACAACCTCAAACAGATCATTGTTCACAACAAACTACCCAACCTTCAGGAGAACAGTGACCACAATACCACACAACCCTGCCACAGCAACCTCTGCAAGACATGCCAGATCATAGACATGGACGACATCAAACGTGAGGATACCATTCACCAGGTACACGGTACATACTCTTGCAACTCGGCCAACGTTGTCTACCTAATACGTTGCAAGAAAGGATGTCCCGAAGCATGGTACATTGGGGAGACCATGCAGACACTACGGCAGCGGATGAATGAGCATCGCTCAACAATCACCAGGCAAAACAGTTCCCTTCCTGTGGGCGAACACTTCAGCAGTCATGGGCATTCGGCCTCCGACCTGCGGGTAAATGTTCTTCAAGGGGACCTTCGTGACACACGACAGCGCAGAGTCGCTGAGCAGAGACTGATAGCCAAGTTCTGCACACATGAGGACAGTCTTAACAGGGATCTTGGCTTCATGTCACACTATCTGTAATGCCCGTAACTTGCCTGGGTTAGCAAAAAACCCCACTTACTGTGCTGTCTGGAGAAAATACACAATTCTCTAACCAATGCTCAGGATTCCCTTCACACACGTTGTTAGCCACTTTAACACTTGAATAGCAGGTTAGATGTAAGGATTCGCATTCTAATCAGCAATCTGTGACTGTCTGTGTTGATGTGTGCTATTGCAGACCAGAACACTGCATTTGCCTGACGAAGACACAGAGGGTGTCGAAAGCTCGCAATTTTACTATCAAATAAATCGGTTGGATTTAAAATTGGTGTTGCTAAATTCTTACTGAGTTCTTACTACCCCAGTCCAACGCCGGCATCTTTACATCATGACTACTATCGATACCGCATACTGCCAGATCCAAGTGGAGAGGATCTCCAAGAGAATTGCACATATCGACACAGACATCAAGTTTCTACAGAGATGCAAGAAAGCAGACAGGATACCAAAGGGACTACAGATCACGAACCCACTCAGGTCAACCTATAACACGAACTACGCTGAGAGGCTTTGCCGTTGCACCTCTCTCACACTCCTCAATCACATCATACACCAGCTCTATAGCAAACGCCGCACCCTGGAAAGTAAAATGGAATACATATTCTCAACTTGCACTCAGGACGCAGATGAGCTGCAAAACTTTGCCAAGCAGATGAGACAAAGAAACTACACCATTTACATGCACACCAAGAACAGGAAACTTGAAAAACTCGGCATCGCCACCAGCAACAACCAAGCCTCCCTTGGCACCACAGTAGAAAACAACACTACCGCAGGGAGGTCCATTGTTAACCTGTCAGACTACACACTTCAATCAGAGGAAATCGAAGTTCTCAGCCGAGGGCTCAATTTCTGTCCCACCACCAAAATGAATCCCATCAGTCTTGCAGCGGACACAGAGGAATTCATCAGGCGAATGAGACTGCGTGAGTTCTTCCACAAACCCCAAGAGGCCAATAGCGGACTCAATGAGACAGCTAATGAACCAGAACAGCCGACAGAGGGATCCGCAGTGCAGCAACCGAAAAGGAATGAATCCAATTGGACTCCTCCGGAAGGCCGCTGCCCCCGACTGGACACGTATGCCCAAGCCATCAGGAGGTGCATGAACACCAGATTCATCAACCGCACTTACAGGACAGTCCCGAACATCATCCAAGCACAAAGCAAGGCCATCCGTGCTCTCAAGACCAACCGCAACATTGTCATCAAACCAGCAGACAAAGGAGGAGCCACCGTCATACTGAACAGAACGGACTACTGTGAAGAAGTGTACCGACAACTAAACAGTGTGAAACACTACAGACAGTTACCAGCAGATCCGACCAAAGAACACACTCGTCAACTCAACACTCTGAACAAAACCTTTGATCTGGACCTTCAGAATACCCTGCGGGCTCTCTTTCCACGTACTCCCCGCATTGGAGATCTCTACTGCCTCCCAAAGATACACAAGGCAAACATACCCAGCCGTCCCATCGTATCGGGCAATGGGACCCTGCGTGAGAACCTCTCCGGCTATATCGAGGGCATCCTGAAACCCATTGTACAAAGAACCCCCAGCTTTTGTCTTGATGCTACGGACTTCCTACAGAAACTCAGCACACATGGAGCAGTAGAACCAGGGACACTCCTTGTCACAATGGATGTCTCAGCGCTCTACACCAACATCCCCCACGACGATGGTATTGCTGCAACTGCCTCAGTACTCAATGCCAACAACTGCCAGTTTCCGGATGCAATTTTACAACTCATCCGCTTCATCTTGGACCACAATGTCTTCACCTTCAACAATCAGCTTTTCATCCAGACACATGGAACAGCCATGGGGACCAAATTTGCACCTCAGTATGCCAACATCTTCATGCACAGGTTCGAACAAGACTTCTTCACCACACGAGATCTTCAACCAAGGTTATATACTAGATACATGATGACATCTTTTTCCTTTGGACTCATGGTGAACAATCATTGAAACAACTGTATGATGATATCAACAAGTTCCATCCCACCATCAGACTCACCATGGACTATTCTCCAGAATCAGTTGCATTCTTGGACACACGCATCTCCATCAAGGACGGTCACCTCAGCACCTCACTGTACCGCAAACCGACAGACAACCTCACAATGCTCCACTTCTCCAGCTTCCACCCTAGACACGTTAAAGAAGCCATTCCCTATGGACAAGCCCTCCGTATACACAGAATTTGCTCAGATGAGGAGGATCGTGACAGACACCTCCAGACACTGAAGGATGCCCTCGTGAGAACAGGATATGGCGCTCGACTCATCGATCGACAGTTCCAACGTGCCACAACGATAAACCGCACTGACCTCCTCAGAAGACGAACACGGGACACGGTGGACAGAGTACCCTTTGTTGTCCAGTACTTCCCCGGAGCGGAGAAGCTACGACATCTTCTCCGGAGTCTTCAACATATCATTGATGACGATGAACATCTCGCTAGGGCCATCCCCACCCCCCCAATTCTTGCTTTCAGACAACCGCACAACCTCAAACAGATCATTGTTCACAACAAACTACCCAACCTTCAGGAGAACAGTGACCACAATACCACACAACCCTGCCACAGCAACCTCTGCAAGACATGCCGGATCATAGACATGGACGACATCATCAAACGTGAGGATACCATTCAACAGGTACACGGTACATACACTTGCAACTCGGCCAACGTTGTCTACCTAATACGTTGCAAGAAAGGATGTCCCGAAGCATGGTATATTGGGGAGACCATGCAGACACTATGACAGCGGATGAATGAGCATTGCTCAGCAATCACCAGGCAAAACAGTTCCCTTCCTGTGGGCGAACACTTCAGCAGTCATGGGCATTCGGCCTCCGACCTGCGGGTAAATGTTCTTCAAAGGGGCTTTTGTGATACACGACAGCGCAGAGTCGCTGAGCAGGGACTGATAGCCAAGCTCCGCACACATGAGGACGGTCTTAACAGGGATCTTGGCTTCATGACACACTATCTGTAAACCCCGTAACTTGCCTGGGTTAGCAAAAAACCTCACTTACTGTGCTGTCTGGAGAAAATACACAATTCTCTAACAATGCTCAGGATCCCCTTCACACACATTGTTAGCCACTTTAACAATTGAATAGCAGGTTAGATGTAAGGATTCGCATTCTAATCAGCAATCTGTGACTGTCTGTGTTGATATGTGTGCTATTGCAGACCAGAACACTGC
>JAGIQG010000011.1:23872885-23980385 GCA_024679065.1 Sphyrna mokarran
TGCAGTGTTCTGGTCTGCAATAGCACACATATCAACACAGACAGTCACAGATTGCTGATTAGAATGCGAATCCTTACATCTAACCTGCTATTCAAGTGTTAAAGTGGCTAACAATGTTTGTGAAGGGAATCCTGAGCATTGGTTAGAGAATTGTGTATTTTCTCCAGACAGCACAGTAAGTGAGGTTTTTTGCTAACCCAGGCAAGTTACGGGGGTTACAGATAGTGTGTCATTAAGCCAAGATCCCTGTTAAGACCGTCCTCATGTGTGCGGAGCTTGGCTATCAGTCTCTGTTCAGCGACTCTGCGCTGTCGTGTATCACGAAAGCCCCCTTGAAGAACATTTACCCGCAGGGCGGAGGCCGAATGCCCATGACTGCTGAAGTGTTCGCCCACAGGAAGGGAACTGTTTTGCCTGGTGATTGCTGAGCGATGCTCATTCATCCGCTGTCGTAGTGTCTGCATGGTCTCCCCAATGTACCATGCTTCGGGACATCCTTTCTTGCAACGTATTAGGTATACAACGTTGGCCGAGTTGCAAGAGTATGTACCGTGTACCTGGTGAATGGTATCCTCACGTTTGATGATGTCGTCCATGTCTATGATCTGGCATGTCTTGCAGAGGTTGCTGTGGCAGGGTGGTGTGGTATTGTGGTCACTGTTCTCCTGAAGGTTGGGTAGTTTGCTGCGAACAATGATCTGTTTGAGGTTGTGCGGTTGTCTGAAAGCAAGAAGTGGGGGGGTGGGGATGGCCCTAGCGAGATGTTCATCGTCATCAATGATATGTTGAAGACTCCGGAGAAGATGTCGTAGCTTCTCCACTCTGGGGAAGTACTGGACAACAAAGGGTACTCTGTCCACCGTGTCCCGTGTTCGTCTTCTGAGGAGGTCAGTGCGGTTTATCGCTGTGGCATGTCAGAACTGTCGATCGATGAGTCGAGCGCC
The DNA here is from genome assembly GCA_024679065.1 of Sphyrna mokarran. Classification (NCBI taxonomy): domain Eukaryota; kingdom Metazoa; phylum Chordata; class Chondrichthyes; order Carcharhiniformes; family Carcharhinidae; genus Sphyrna; species Sphyrna mokarran. The sequence goes on from JAGIQG010000011.1 coordinate 23,873,830, forward strand.
ATATCCTGTTCTCACGAGGGCATCCTTCAGCGTCTGGAGGTGTCTGTCACGATCCTCCTCATCTGAGCAAATTCTGTGTATACGGAGGGCTTGTCCAGAGGGAATGGCTTCTTTAACGTGTCTAGGGTGGAAGCTGGAGAAGTGGAGCATTGTGAGGTTGTCTGTCGGTTTGCGGTACAGTGAGGTGCTGAGGTGACCGTCCTTGATGGAGATGCGTTTGTCCAAGAATGCAACTGATTCTGGAGAATAGTCCATGGTGAGTCTGATGGTGGGATGGAACTTGTTGATATCATCATACAGTTGTTTCAATGATTGTTCACCATGAGTCCAAAGGAAAAAGATGTCATCAATGTATCTAGTATATAACCTTGGTTGAAGATCTCGTGTGGTGAAGTCGTCTTGTTCGAACCGGTGCATGAAGATGTTGGCATACTGAGGTGCGAATTTGGTCCCCATGGCTGTTCCGTGTGTCTGGATGAAAAGCTGATTGTTGAAGGTGAAGACATTGTGGGCCAAGATGAAGCGGATGAGTTGTAAAATTGCATCCGGAAACTGGCAGTTGTTGGCATTGAGTACTGAGACAGTTGCAGCAATACCATTGTCGTGGGGGATGTTGGTGTAGAGCGCTGAGACATCCATTGTGACAAGGAGTGTCCCTGGTTCTACTGCTCCATGTGTGCTGAGTTTCTGTAGGAAGTCCGTAGCATCAAGACAAAAGCTGGGGGTTCTTTGTACAATGGGTTTCAGGATGCCCTCGATATAGCCGGAGAGGTTCTCACGCAGGGTCCCATTGCCCGATACGATGGGACGGCTGGGTATGTTTGCCTTGTGTATCTTTGGGAGGCAGTAGAGATCTCCAATGCGGGGAGTACGTGGAAAGAGAGCCCGCAGGGTATTCTGAAGGTCCAGATCAAAGGTTTTGTTCAGAGTGTTGAGTTGACGAGTGTGTTCTTTGGTCGGATCTGCTGGTAACTGTCTGTAGTGTTTCACACTGTTTAGTTGTCGGTACACTTCTTCACAGTAGTCCGTTCTGTTCAGTATGACGGTGGCTCCTCCTTTGTCTGCTGGTTTGATGACAATGTTGCGGTTGGTCTTGAGAGCACGGATGGCCTTGCTTTGTGCTTGGATGATGTTCGGGACTGTCCTGTAAGTGCGGTTGATGAATCTGGTGTTCATGCACCTCCTGATGGCTTGGGCATACGTGTCCAGTCGGGGGCAGCGGCCTTCCGGAGGAGTCCAATTGGATTCATTCCTTTTCGGTTGCTGCACTGCGGATCCCTCTGTCGGCTGTTCTGGTTCATTAGCTGTCTCATTGAGTCCGCTATTGGCCTCTTGGGGTTTGTGGAAGAACTCACGCAGTCTCATTCGCCTGATGAATTCCTCTGTGTCCGCTGCAAGACTGATGGGATTCATTTTGGTGGTGGGACAGAAATTGAGCCCTCGGCTGAGAACTTCGATTTCCTCTGATTGAAGTGTGTAGTCTGACAGGTTAACAATGGACCTCCCTGCAGTAGTGTTGTTTTCTACTGTGGTGCCAAGGGAGGCTTGGTTGTTGCTGGTTGCGATGCCGAGTTTTTCAAGTTTCCTGTTCTTGGTGTGCATGTAAATGGTGTAGTTTCTTTGTCTCATCTGCTTGGCAAAGTTTTGCAGCTGATCTGCGTCCTGAGTGCAAGTTGAGAATATGTATTCCATTTTACTTTCCAGGGTGCGGCGTTTGCTATAGAGCTGGTGTATGATGTGATTGAGGAGTGTGAGAGAAGTGCAACGGCAAAGCCTCTCAGCGTAGTTCGTGTTATAGGTTGACCTGAGTGGGTTCGTGATCTGTAGTCCCTTTGGTATCCTGTCTGCTTTCTTGCATCTCTGTAGAAACTTGTTGTCTGTGTCGATATGTGCAATCCTCTTGGAGATCCTCTCCACTTGGATCTGGCAGTATGCGGTTATCGATAGTAGTCATGATGTAGAGATGCCGGCGTTGGACTGGGGTAGTAGAACTCAGTAAGAATTTAGCAACACCAATTTTAAATCCAACCGATTTATTTGATAGTAAAATTGTGAGCTTTCGACACTCTTGTGTCTTCATCAGGCAAATGCAGTGTTCTGGTCTGCAATAGAAAATATCAACACAGACAGTCACAGATTGCTGATTAGAATGCGAATCCTTACATCTAACCTGCTATTCAGTGTTAAAGTGGCTAACAATGTGTGTGAAGGGAATCCTGAGCATTGGTTAGAGAATTGTGTATTCTCCAGACAGCACAGTAAGTGGGGTTTTTTGCTAACCCAGGCAAGTTACGGGGGTTACAGATAGTGTGACATGAAGCCAAGATCCCTGTTAAGACCGTCCTCATGTGTGCGGAACTTGGCTATCAGTCTCTGCTCAGCGACTCTGCGCTGTCGTGTGTCACGAAGGTCCCCTTGAAGAACATTACCGCATGTCGGAGGCGAATGCCCATGACTGCTGAAGTGTTCGCCCACAGGAAGGGAAATGTTTTCCTGGTGATTGTTGAGCGATGCTCATTCATCCGCTGCCGTAGTGTCTGCATGGTCTCCCAATGTACATGCTTCGGGACATCCTTTCTTGCAACGTATTAGGTAGACAAACGTTGGCCGAGTTGCAAGAGTATGTACCGTCTAATGTGACCGTGAATGGTATCCTCACGTTGATGATGTCGTCCATGCTATGATCTGGCATGTCTTGCAGAGGTTGCTGTGCAGGGTTGTGTGGTATTGTGGCCACTGTTCTCCTGAAGGTTGGGTAGTTTGTTGGAACAATGATCTGTTTGAGGTTGTGCGGTTGTCTGAAAAGCAAGAATTGGGGAGGTGGGGAGGCTAGCGAGATGTTCATTGTCATGAATGATATAGTGAAAGATGTCATTAGCTTATCACTCCGGGGAAGTAATGGACAACAAGGGTACTCTGTCACCGTGTCCACCGTGCTAACATGGCAGAGGCAAAACAGGACCTATAGCCTCTGACAGTATATATTTATACAAACTTATTGTAGCCCTATGTGTAGAACTAATAGGTTTTGGCAAGCTATGTGATCTCTCAGTGTAACTTCCAGAGGAAGTTTTGGCTCAGCTTCCACCTGCTTTTGTGTATTCATTACGCCTGTTGAGTAGGCTAACAATGCCACTACAGACAACTTCAAACTGGAACAGTGGCAATATCATCAGAAAGATTAACTATTAACGCATTTCCAAATGTTCAAAAGACATAGAACATTTTCAACTGTGATCTATAAAACGAAGAGAGAGGGAAAACGAGTCCGGATGAAAACTGAGATGAAAAGCAGATATTACAGACCACTGCTGAAGAGGACTGGCTGGATTTTCAAGACAGAGAATTTTTAAAAGTTCAGCACATTCAGTCATGTAAAAAAACACAAACAACATATCCACATCAGTCAGTCATTGTACAGAAGCTTGTTGTTCATCGATTGGTGGTAACTTCTTTAAATAAGCCACTCAAAGCCCAACTCGGAAAGGAGGTTACTTGACACTTCAGTCTTTCAGAATGAATAAAGCGTACAGGTTTTGGCAATCTAGCATTAGATGAATTATCGGGTAGTCTTTGCAGAAGCAAGAAACTGAAACTGCACTCTGACTCATCAGGACTAAAAGTCCAATGATTGGAAGAAGATTGTAAAAGGAATTGCTTTCTTGCAAAAACTAGCATCTAACTGCATGTAAATTTTTGAAAGGTTGAGAGATGTTCTGTGCCGTCACTCGATGCTTGATTATAAAACAGAATTCTTTACAGCGAGTATTGAAGACTTGCAACTCCTTCTATTTGTATAACACTGCTGTTGTCCTTGTTCAAATCATGTTGCTTGGAATGTCATGCAATAGGATAGTTCAGGTGTCTGACACCCTCACTATAAATACATCGCTAAATAAACTAAATAAAAATGAGATCTAAAGAAACCCATATTACAACAGTGCCAGTTTGGTCATGCTAATCCTCAAGGCATGTATTGAAGTAACACTAACTGCCTTCCCATAGTCACAAGTTCTTAGTATCTCTTTCTATGACTTCAGGCATCTCAGATTCTGTTGGCCCTTTGACGTTGTGATGAAGCCTCTAAAATGACACTAGAGTTTATGGATATGTGAGAATAAACTGTGAATGTTGCGATGTCTCGAATTGATTTTACTACCTTTCATCATCATAGTCATATGGATGGAAACCCTTACCACATCTTGGATCATAAGAGATTAATAATCCTTTGAGACGGGGCTTGAAATCTGATCTCCTTGTTCAGTATTACAAGGATGTGGTTCTTTTCTTGGAGAATGTCCTAACAAAAGTCTACCTTCCGATCTTGCAATCTCAGTTCTACTTAGATGCATCTTCCTAATCGGTTGTCTCTAAACTGGTACAGAAGTGAGCGTGAGAAATTATTGATGCAGTGAGATTAGCAAAGTTTATAATGAGCATAGCAAAACTGTTGGGAATTGGACATCGAGGGTGTTGTAATCTTATTGGCTGGCTTCCTCCTCCAGAGTTTGCCTATTTGATGATAAAAACAGAAAGTGATTCAGCGTAGTAACATAGTGACTTCTTCCCAGGAAGTAGTAAATCTCACATGGAAGACACTGTAATACTTATAGAAACCACAAAGTTGCATGAGCTGTCAAGAGCCTTGACCAGATTTCACCAACCATTTTTTGCACTTTATTCAAACTCCCATTTCTCAAAGACCCCTTATGTCGGGTCCAACCAGTACAGCTGTTCCTGCAGGTATTCAAGAGCTAATACATTCTCCAGCCATTTCTTACAGCCTGTATTTTTGTTGTTTCCAAAGTAGAATCATAGAGGTTCACAGGCATGGTAAACAGCCACTTTGGCTCAACTTGTCCTGCCATCTTTTTTTAAAACCTAAGCTAACCTCAATTCCCACATTGGACCTATCTCTCTAACCCATCTTACCCAGTAACTGTCTGAAATGCTTTTTAGAAATACAAATTGTACCGGCCTCTACTATAGCTCTGGCAGCTTGTCAGACACTCACACCCTCTTGTGAAAAAAGTGGCCTTTCTGATCCTTTGGTATCTCTCCCCTCTCACTAAACTAACATAACCCTTCGGTTTAAGTCCTAGTTGGGGAAAGATATTGACCATCTAGCTGATTCTGTGCCCTCATTATGTTATCGACCTCTAAAAGATCACTCTCTTGCCTCCTACTTCAGAGAAAAAAAGTCCAGTCTCTCCATCCTCTCCTTATAAAATTAAACCATCAAGTCCCAGTAGCATCCTAGTAAATCTTTTCTGCACTATTTCTAGTTTAATATGATCTTTCCATAATAAGATGACCGAACTGTACACAGTATTCCAGTGTGCATTACCAATGTCTTACAACTTCAACGGAGAGATCCCACTCTTTGGACTCAATGTACTGACAATGAAACCGAGCATGCCGAATCTTTTCACCACTCTGCCACTGTGACTCCATTTTCAAGGGTATGAATATGTACCCTAGATCCCTTTGTTCTGCAACTCTCTCCAGTGCTCTACCATTAACTATGTAAATCCTGTCTTGATTCAATCTACCAAAAGTATCACTCTAATTGTCTAAATTAAAATCCATCTGCCATCATCAGCCCACGCCCAATGATCAGATCCTTGCAATCGAGCTAATCTCTTACACTGTCCACTATGCATCAATCTTGGTGTCGTCAGCAAAACTTTATTAACCATGTCTTGTCATCTCTCCAAATCATTAAGATAATGACAAATAGTGACAAAATGACAAATGACAAAATAGAAGGTGGAGGAGCAAGTGGAGAAGGTTTGTGAAGAAAGGATTATAGTATGCTAGCCTTATGGGAAGGGGTATAGAGTACAGAGCTGGCCTTTAAATGTTGCAGTTGTATAAAACGCTGGTTAGAACTCATTTGGGAATACTGTGTCCAGTTCTTTGTCGCCTTAACCGAAGAGACGTGAGAGACTTGGAAAGAGTGCAGAGGAGTTTACCAGATGCTGCTGGGTATGGAAGGTATGGTTACGAGGAGAGATTAGGCAAATTGAGACTGTTTTCCTTAGAAAGACGTAGACTTAAGGAGATCTGATAGAGGTGTACAAGGTTTTGAAGGGGATAGATAGAGTAAACAGGGCTAAGATTTTTCCTAGGATGGATGACCTCAAATAGCACGAGGGGGTACGGGCTTAGGGTGAGGGGGGTAAGGTATAATTTGGATTCTAGAGGGAGTTTTTTTTTTCACACAGAGGGTGGTGGGGTGGGTATGGAATGCACTACCAAGTAAAGTGGTGGAGGGTGGAGGAGGTACTCTGGAGTTATTTAAGAAATACTTAGATGGGCACATGAACAGAATGGGAATGGAGGGGTATAGAAAACTGATTTAAAATAGGGATCATGAGCCTTGGGAGTCCCTGGGAAGTGTGTAAATAGATGATGATATTGATGTACTTGTTTTTATCCTACAGGTGCTTTGGTCCACCTTGTTGTCTAACGAGGGGCATACACGCGATGGGTCGTGAGAGGGCTGCTCTTGGACCTTTTTCGAGAGTATCCTAGTGCTTCACGTCGTTAGTGTACGCTTGACCTGGACCATCTGATGGGCAACACGACAGCTCAGTGACTGTCGCTGTGCTGTGCAGATACATGGATTTGGGCCTGTGTCTGTGGGAGTTTGCGCATTCTCCCCGTGCTTGCGTGGGTTTTCTCCGGGCGCTCCGGTTTCCTCCTACATCCCAAAGATGTGCTCTTAGGCTAATTGGCAAAACAAATTCTCCCGAAATTGTCTCAAATTTGGTTTTTAATCCATAGACATATAAACATGGACAGGGATCGCGGGTAGAAGTGGGAACATCGAGGTAGCGGCACGGGCTCGTTGGGCCGAAGGGCCTGTTTCCCATGCTGTTTTGTTCTTTGTTCTTTGTTCTTTGAACCTAGCACTGATCCCTCAGGCGCACTTGCTGGTCACAGGCCTCCAGTTTGAAAAACAACCCTCAGCAACCACCCTCTGGCTTCTGTCAAGAAGCAATTTTGTATCCATATAGATATCTTACCCTGGATCCCATGAAATTTAACCTTATGCAACAACCTACCATGCAAAACTTTGTCAAAGGCTTTGTTAAAGTTCATATAGACTGCACTGCCCTCCTCTAGCTTCTTGGTTACCCCTTCAAAACAAAATCAAATTTGAGAGACATGATTTTGTACTCACAAAGCCATGCTGACCGCCCCTAATCAGTTCTTGTGCCTCTAAATGCCTGTAGATCCTGTCTCTCAAAATACCTTCCAACAACTTCTCACCTCAGATCTGAGGCTCACTTGCCTGTAGTTCCCAGGCTTTTCCTGCAGCCCTTTATAAAACAAAGGTACAATATTTGCCACTCTCCAAGCTTCAGACTCCTCTCTGGTAACTAGCAATGATTCAAATATCTCTGCTAGGGGACCCACAATTTCCTCCCTAGCCTCCCACAATGTCCTGGGATATACTTCATCAGGTCCGAGGGATTTATCTACCTTCATGCCCTTTAAGACTTCCAGCACCTCTTTCTCTGTAATATGTACACTCCTCAAGACATCACTATTTATTTCCCCAAATTTGTAACATTCATGCTTTTTTCAACAGTAAACACTAATGAGAAATATTTATTTAGGATCTCACCCATCCCTTGGGGATCCACACATAAATGGCCTTGTTGATCCTTAAGAGGCTCTACTCTCCCTCTTGTTATTCTTTTGCTCTTTATGTATTTGTAGAAGCTCTTTGGATTCTCCTTTGCCTTATCTGCCAAACCAATCACATATCTCCTTTTTGCCCTCCTGATTTCTCTATTAACTTTACTCCTACAGCCCCTATACTCTTCAATGGATTCATTTGATCCCAGCTGCCTATGTGTGTCATGTGCTTCTTTCTTCTTCTTGACGAGGGCCAAAATATTCTGAGCATCCAGCTTTCCCTACTTCTGCCAGCTTTGCCTTCACTCTGAAAAGATGCAAGACTGGACAGAGAAGTGGCAGATGGACTTCAACCCAGATAAGTGTGAAGTGGTTCATGTTGGCAGGTCAGATAGGATGGCAGAATATAATATTATTGTTAGGACTCTTGACAGTTTGGAAGATCAGGAGGATCTTGTGGTCCAAGTTCATAGAATGCTCAAAGCAGCTGCGCAGGTTGAAGCTGTGGTTAAGAAGGCTATGGTGTACTGGCCTTCATCAATCAAGGAATTGAATTTAAGAGTTGAGAGATAATGTTGAAGCTATATAGGACTCTGGTCAGACCTCCCTTGGAGTACTGTGCTCAGCTCTGGTCACCTCATTACAGAAATCCATAGAAAGGGCACAGATGAGATTTACAGGGATGTGGCCTACATTGGGAAATATGCCAGTCATAGACAGTCATAGACAGCAGTGGGAAGTTGTGCGTGGAGCCTGAAGAGATTGGTGAGGCACTGAATAAATATTTCTCTTCGGTATTCACGCAGAGTGCTGGAAATGTAGCTATGGAGAACACTGAGGTACAGGGTTGCAAATGGGGAAGTATTGTAGTAGATAGGGAGGATGTGCTAGAAATTCTCGAGGGTTTGAAGTTGGATAAGTCCCCTGGGCCGGACGGGATTTACCCTAGGATTCTCTGGGAGGCAAGCGAGGAGATTGCAGAGCCTCTGGCTCTGATCTTCAGGTCCTCGTTGGTTACGGGTGTGGTTCCGGAGGACTGGAGGATGGCGAATGTGGTCCCATTGTTTAAGAAGGGGAAGAGAGACCTTCCTGGGAATTATATGCCAGTGAGTCTTACTTCTGTGGTGGGCAAGGTATTGGAGAGAATTATTAGGGCTAGGATTTATAGTTATTTAGAGAGAAATGAATTGATTGGGGATAGTCAGCATGGTTTCGTGAAGGGTAGGTCATGCCTTACTAACCTCATTGAGTTTTTTGAGAAAGGACCAGAGAGGTGGATGGGGGTAAGGCGGTTGATGTAGTATATATGGACTTTAGTAAGGCTTTTGATAAGGTGGCCCATGGAAGACTTCTACAGAAAATGCAGATGTGGGGAATAGAGGGTGATTTAGCTAATTGGATTAGAAATTGGCTGGCAGATAGAAGACAGAGGGTGGTGGTTGATGGGAGATATTAATCGTGGAGTTCGGTGACGAGTGGTGTGCCTCAGGGGTCTGTTTTGGGGCCCCTGCTGTTTGTAATTTTTATAAATGATCTGGATGAGGGTATTGAGGGATGGGTCAGTAAATTTGCAGATGACACTAAAGTTGGTGGAGTGGTAGATAGTGAAGAGGGGTGTTATAGTTTACAGAGTGACTTGGACAAGTTGCAGAGCTGGGCCGAGAGGTGGCAAATGGAGTTAATGTGGAAAAGTGTGAGGTAATGCACTTTGGCAGGAACAATAAATGTGTAGAGTATAGGGCTAATGGTAGGGCTCTTAATAGTGTTGAGGAACAGAAGGATCTTGGCGTATGTGTCAATAGATCCCTGAAAGTAGGCAGTCAAGTGGATAAAGTTGTTAAGAAGGCATATGGAGTCTTAGCTTTTATTGGTAGGGGGATTGAATTTAGGAGCCGCAGCATCATGTTTGCAACTGTACAAAACTCTAGTGCGGCCGCACTTGGAGTATTGTGTGCAGTTCTGGTCCCCACATTATAAGAAAGATGTGGAGGCATTGGAGAGGGTACAGAGGAGGTTACCAGGATGTTGCCTGGTATGGAGGGCAGGTCTTATGAAGAGAGGCTGAGGGATTTGAGGTTGTTTTCGTAGAAAGGAGGCGGCTAAGAGGGGACCTAATCGAAACATATAAGATGATTAGAGGTTTAGATAGGGTGGACAGTGATAGCCTTTTCCTAGGATGGAGAAAGCTAGCACGAGGGGACACAGCTTTAAATTAATGGGTATGAGTTATAGGATGGATATCAGAGGTAGGTTCTTTACTCAAAGAGTGATTAGGGAGTGGAATGCCCTGCCTGCAGCTGTTGTAGATGCACCAAGTTTGGTGGCGTGTAAGAGGTTAATTGATAAGTATATGGAAGAGAAGGGAATGGTTTAGTTTGGAGGGGCATTGCTTTTTATTTTGGTCGGCACAACATCGAAGGCCGAAGGGCCTGTTCTGTGCTGTATTGTTCTAGTTCTATGTTCTATGCCTTCTGAGGATAGGTTGAGGAGCTCGGCCTTTTCTCCTTGGAGAGATGAAGGATGAGGGGTGACGTGATAGAGGTATATAAGATGTTGAGAGGTAATGAATGAATGGATAGTCAGAGGCTTTTTACCAGGGCTGAAATAGTTGCCACAAGAGGACACAAGTTTAAGGTGCTGGGGAATAGGTACAGAGGAGATGTCAGGGATAAGTTTTTCACTCAGAGAGTGGTGGGTGCGTGGAATGGGCTGCCGGCAATGGTGGTGAAGGCGGATTCAATAGGGTTTTATAAGAAATTTTTAGATAAGTACATGGAACTTAGTAAGATAGAGGGTTATAGGTAAGCCTAGTAATCTCTAAGGTAGGGATATATTTGTCACAACTTCATGGGCTGAAGGACCTGTATTGTGCTGTAGTTTTTCTATGTTTCTATGTTTCCATGAATATGCTTACCCTAAACCCTGGTTAATACACTTTTGAAAGCCTGACACTTACCAAAAGTCCCTTTGTCTTCCCATAGCGTCCCCCAATTAACTTTTGAAAGTTCCTGCCTTATACCATCAAAATTGGCCTTGCCCCAATTTAGAACTTTTACTTTTGGGCCAGACCTATCATTCCCTATAGCTATTTTAAAACTAATAGAATTATTGTCACTAGTCCCAAAGTGATTCTCCTGTCACCTGCCTTTCCTTATTTCCCAAGAAGAGATCAAGTTTTGCTCCCTCTTTAATTGGGCCATCCACATATCGAATGAGAAATTCCTCCTGAATACACTCAAATCTCTCTCCATTCAACCCTCTAATACTATGGCTGCCCCAGTCAATGTTGGGAAAGTTAAAATCTCCATTACCATCCTACTTTTCTTGGACATATCTGTAATCCCCTTACATGTTTGCTCTTCAATTTCGCACCGACTATTTGGGGTCTATAGTACAATCCGATCAAAGTGATTTCCCCCTTCTTATTTCTCAGCTCTACCAATTAGACTCAGTGGCTGAACCCTCAGATATATCCCCTCTCAGTATGGCTGTGATGTTTTCCTGAATCAAAAGTGCAACTCCCCCTCCTCTCTTACCTCCTTTTCTATCATCTGTACCCTGGCACATTGAGCTGCCAGTCTTGTCCCTCCCTTAGCCATGTTTCAGCAATTGCTAAAATATCCCAGTCCCCCGTACCCATCCATGCCCTGAGTTCATCTGCCTTGCCCCATCAGGCCTCTTGCATTGAAATAAATGCAGTTTAATCTGGACTTCCCTTTCTCCCTGTCATGCTTTTACCTAATCTGTCTGGTACTAGGATTACTGACGCTGCCTTTTAATACTTAATGTGCTTTTTTTAACTTGTGTGCTCAAACTTCTCTTCTGTCTCCCTACTGCTTTGTATCCCACCCGCCTGCCAAACTAGTTTAAACCCTCCTGAGTGGATCTAGCAAATCATCCCACTAGGATGTTAGTTCCCCCTCCAACTCAGGTGTAATCTGTCCCTCTTGAACAGGTCAGCCCTTCCCCAGAAAAAAATCCCAATGATCCAAAAATCTAAATCCCTGCCCCCTGCACCAAGAATGCGTTGCTCTCAAGACACGCACTCTTCTGCCTAATCTTCCTATCCCTACTCTCAGTTGCATGTAGCATTGATAATAGTCCTGAAATTACTATCTTCGAGGTCCTGCACTTTAGTCTTCTGCTTAACTCTATATTCACACTTCAGGACCTCATCCCTTTTCTTAACTATGTCGTTAGTACCAATTTATACAATGACTTCTAGCTGCTCACCCTCCCCCTTAAGAATGCCCTGCAATCACTCAGAGGTATCCTTGATCCTGGCACCAGGGGAACAACACACCATTCTGGAGCCTCAATTGCGGCCACAGGAACACTTGTCTGTGCTTCGAACTAGCGAGTGCCCTATTACTAGAACCATAGAACATTACAGCACAGAAACAGGCCTTTTGGCCCTTTTTTGCTGTGCCGAATCATTTTTCTGCATAGTCCCACTGACCTGCACCTGGACCATATGCCTCCACACCCCTCTCATCCATGTACCTGTTCAAGTTTTTCTTAAATGTTAAAAGTGAGCCCACATTCATCTGGCAGCTCATTCCACACTTTCACCACTCTCTGTATGAAGAACGCCCCCGAATATTCCCTTTAAACATTTCCCCCTTCACCCTTAACCCATGTTCTCTAGTTCATTTCTTCCTTAGCTTCAGTGGAAAAAGCCTGCTTGCATTCACTCTATCCATACCCATCATAATTTTATACATTTCCATCACATTTCCCCTCATTCTTCTATGCTCCAGGGAATAAAGTTCTAACCTATTCAACCTTTCTCTGTAACTCAAATTTCTCAAGTCTTGGCAACATCCTTGTAAACCTTCTCTGCACTGTTTCAACCTTATTAATATCCTTCCTGTGATTAGGTGACCAAAACTGCACACAATACTTTAAATTCAGGTTCACCAATGTCTTATACAACCTCACCATAAAATTCCACCTCTTATACTCAATACTTTGATTTATAAAGACCAATGTTCCAAAAACACTCTTTATGACCCTATCTTCCTTCATTGCCATTCTTAGGGAATTATGTATCTGTATTCCCAGATCCTGTTGTTCTATTGCATTCTTCAGTGTCCTACCATTTACCTTGTATGTTCTACCTTGGTTTGTCCTTACAAAGTGCAATACCTTACACTTGTCTGCATTAAACTCTATCTGCCATTTTTTCAGCCCATTTTTCAAGTTGGTCCAAATTCCTCTGCAAGTTTTGAAAACTTTCCCCACTGTCCACTGCACTTCCAATCTTTGTATCATCAGCAAATTTGCTAATCCAATTTATCACATTATCAACTGGATCATTGATATAGATGACAAACAATAATGGACCCAGAACTGATCCATGTGGCACAACACTAGTCACAGGTCTCCATTCAGAGAAGCAATCCTCCACTACCAGTCTCTGTCTTCTTCCACTGAGCCAATGTCTAATCCATTTTATTACCTCTCCACATATACCCAGCAACGGAACCTTCCTAACTAACTTCCCATGCAGGACCTTGTCAAAGGCCTTACTGAAGTCCAGGTAGACAACATCCACTGACTTCCCTTCATCCACTTTCCTGGTAACCTCCTCGAAAAACTCTAATACATTGGTTAATCATGACCTACCATGCACAAAGCCATGTTGACTGTCCCTATTAAATCCTTGTCCATCCAAGTATTTGTAAATCCTTCTGCTTGCTTGCTTTTGGGTAGACCCAACTCTACAGCAGAAGCAGGTATGGTGCCACAGGCCTGGCTGCTGTTGGCATCTCTTCCTAACAAGCTATCCTCTCAACAGTATCCAAATGGTATACCTTTTTGAATGGGGAATAGCCACAGGAGACTCCTGCAAGACCTACCTACCTGCCTGCCTCTCCTGGCAGTAAGAAGTCTCACAACATCAGATTACTGTGTTTACCTCAGTACAATGCCATCATCTCCACATCATTTCCTGGCACTTACCATCCACCTGTCTGAATCTCCCTGCAACTAGTATCTGTCACACTTTCTGCCTTCTGTCCCTTCACAGTAGCTCCTCTACAAATCATCTTCTGGTCACAATGACTACACCTATGCAAATATTACCAGCAACCACCAAATACCTTTACCACTCTGCTGCACTCACCTGGATACTTGCCTTCACTCAAAGCAGGAATGTGTGTTGTGGAAATCCACCTTCTGGTTGCAGTGGCTTCACCTATGCAATTTATTTTTATTTCAAAAATATACTTTATTCATAAAAAAAACTCTCAAATAAGCTATTGCAAAATGACATCCAAAAATTACAAACAATGCAAAAATCATTTTTCAAATACTATGCTTATTTACATGACATTACATTTATTACATTTCATTGTTTAAAACTACATACATGCCTCAGATTCTACTGTATGCTGTTGTTTTTCTGTTTCACACACAGTTACACAGGCCGAGGGTATTCTGCAGTTACCGGGCCCTCGGTCTGCCTCGGTTGAAAGGCCTTATAGTGTGGCCTTTCCCCATTGTGCCTTTGCGGTGGCTGCCCCAAGCTTGAGCACGCCCCACAACATGTAGTGCTGGACCTTGGAATGTGCCAGTCTACAACATTTGGTCAAGGAGAATTCTTTCAGATCAGCAAGTTTCAGGCGGACCAAAGTGCGTCCTTCACCAAGTTGATGACCCTCCAGCAGTAGTTGACATTTGTCTCGGTGTGTCCCCCCGGAAACAGCCCGTAGAGCACAGAGTCCTGCATCACTGAGCTGCTTGGGATGAACCTCAACAAATACCACTGCATCTACTCCAGACCTTTTTTGCAAAGGCACATTCCACAAGGAGATGTGCGACCATCTCATTACCCTCGCAGCCACTTTGAGGACAGCATGGGGTGATGTTGAGACCTGACGGGAGTGCCCTTCTCATCACCAGCCAAGCCAGATCTTGGTGCTTGTTTGTGAGTTCTGGTGATGAGGCATTCTGCCAGATGACACTGACAGTCTGCTCAGGGAACCATCCGACAGGAGCCACCATCTCCTTTTCTCTCAGGGCCTCGAGGATGTTGTGCACTGACCACTGCTTGATCGCCATGAGGTCAAAGGTGTTTTATGGAAAAATTTCTCCACGAAGGACAGGTGCTGCAGTACAGTCCAACTGCTTGGAGCATTCCGCGGCAGTGTGGCCAGACCCATCCTCCGCAATAGGTAAAACCTGAAAAAGTAGTGGTACTTGCTGTTGATGTACCAAGGATCTACACACAGCTTGATGCAGCTGCACATTGGGAACATTTTTCCATCTGTTCTCTGGAGATTTGTGCATCGCTTCCCTCCTGCACAGGATTTGGGAATAGGTTATACCTGCGCCATATACAACAACACAGACAGCACCCCACATCAGATCATTATGCAAATGTTAATGCAACCACCAATCACCTTCACTGCTCTGCTTCCCTCACGTGGACATTTACCTTCACTCAAAGTAAGAAGGTGTCTCCTGGAAATACATCTTCTGGTTGCAGTGATTGCACCTATGCAAATGTTACCTGCAACTGCTAAACAACTTTGCTGCTCTGCTGCCCTCACCTGGACATTGCCTTTACTCAAAGTATACCCAGTTATGGATTATGGACTCAAAAATAATAGGTCACCAATACAAGTAGCATTCATTAATATTTAAATTAAGGTAGTCAATCTCTTATAGGATCACACGGTTTAGCACTAGCAAGGTCTGAGGCATTGGAGAAGGTTACGTCCATGTGACACAATTCATAGATAAAAGATTCATCACTGGTTCTCTCAACAGAAGATGGAGAAAGAAAAATTCAGGGAAGAATTGTAGCAGAAACAAATATTCACTATGTGTCTTCCCATTCCTTTTCAGGCAGTCCTGCCAGGCCCAATCAGAATTTTGAACCCTCAGTTCTCTTTCAAATGAATGGGGGTATCTTCCTTCAGGCGAGCAGCCTATCTAACTGCATCAGAAAGAAAGGATTGCTGGAGAGATGAAAATCTTGGAAAGTCATTTAATTATACTACCATGTTGCTTTGGTAAATGAAACCAGTATGTCACTTCTAGTACTCATAAATGTGCCCCACTGACAATCTTAAATTGGTTGTCAATGAAATTTTTAGCACACTGTAATAAGTCCACGGAGGCAAAAGTCCCGTCACTGAAGTTCTTTTATTTGCAAGATCCTACCACACCATACAGGGTGCTCACAGTGCTCAATCTGCCTCATGAGTGCAGAGGAACTGGCACTCCTGTTTAAATGCAGGACATGGGGCTCCCTGATTGGGCCAACAATTCACTCTCTCTTTTTATTTCAAAACAATTACACAAATACAAATGCAAAAATACATTACCGTGTTCAAGAGAAAATGCCACCTCAATTACAAATTACAAAGATAACACTTATAAATCAACAACAAATATATTATTTAATATTAATTACAAAGGTACTAACAACAAAGCACCATAATGGAAAGTTGGTACACATTGCAAATTGTCCACAACCTGCCTTCAAAGTTGCAGATAGCTTGCAACAACAATAGACCAGCAAGTTTTTATGTGAACATTACTGACGGCTAAAGCTATCATCCTTCAATCAGGGATATCTTTTTGTGAGTTCTCAATCACAGATAACTTTTGTGTAAAGTAAATTTTGGTCTTCCTTCAAACCAGAATTGAACAAGCGACCTAAGGATATCAGGTTTGAATTATCTCCATTCTTCCATTCTACCAGCTGAGCTATTGAAGGGGAGCAAGTTTTCAATCAGGGAGTTCATACTTAAGCAGGCCAACCTCAATTGCCTGATTAAAGTCATCACACACACCAAAAGTTATTTAGCGAATCTTATTTAAACACAGAATTACATCAAATGTTGGACATTGTGTTTTGAGTTTTGCAAGCACATTCTGGGTTATGATATGATTTGCCAGTCTTTGTGACATACAGCTTACATACCTTGCATCACACAGACACTGAGATACATATACCACATTGTTTAATTGTGTGATACGCAGAATGTTTTTTAGTCATGATATTAACATCCTGTTAGTGGTGAACACCACTCATGTTAATATTGCATAGTAGCAGCGTATAATGTCTAACATTGTCTTTTGTTAAAACTTTTGAGATTCTTCTTTCAGCAATAGGGAAATAAATGGAAGTAAGAAAGACACATTTGTTGGTGTTACCACTCATGCAGCCACCAAACTGGGCAGGATGAATGGCCTGTTTCTGTATTATAATTTGAAATCATAGAAACCCTACAGTGCAGAAAGAGGCCATTCGGCCCATCAAGTCTGCACCAACCACAATCCCACCCAGGCCCTATCTGTATATATTAGCAGCTCATCCCTCTAACCTACGCAACCCAGGACACAAAGGGGCACTTAGCATGGCCAATTAATCTAATCTGCACATCTTTGGACTGTAGGAAGAAATTGGAACATCTGGAGGAAGCCCATGCAGACACAGAGAGAATGTGCAAACTCCAGACAGACAGTGACCCAAGCTGTGATCCAATGCGACCCAGTGACCCAGTGACCCAATATAAAGGCCCTTCAAATGAGGCAACATCCTGCTAAATCTCTTCAGTACCCTCTCCAAAGCATCCCCGTCCTTCTGGTAGTGTGGCAACCAGAATTACACACAATATTCCAAATAAGGCCTAACTAGTGTTCTGTACAGCTTTTCATTGTATGCCAATACCTGTGACAACAATAAATCAAATCAAGTTAAATGTACAGTAAGTAACAGAACCCTTAAGAATATTGATATGCAGAGGGATCTGGGTGTACAGGTGCACAGGTCACTTAAAATGGCAATGAAGATGAGAAGGTAGTCAAGAAGGCTTATGGCATGCTTGCCTTCATCAGCCAGGGCACTGAGTTTAAAAATTGGCAAGTCGTATTGCAGCTTTGTAGAACTATAGTGCAATCGCACTTGGAATATTGTGTTTAATTCAGGCCGCGACACTACCAGAAGGATGTGGAGGCTTTGGAGACGGTACAGAAAAGATTTGCCATGATATTTGCCTTGTATGAGGAGCATTAGCTATGAGGACAGGTTGGAGAAACTTGGTTCATTCTCACTGAAACAACAGTGATTGAAGGGCGACTTGACAGAAGTCTACAAGATTGTGAGGGACATGGACAGAGTGGATAGTAAGAAGATTTTTCCCAGAATGAAAGAGTCATTTGCTAGGCGGCATAGATTTAAATGCAAGCGGCAAGGTTGAAAAGAGATGGAGGAGGCAAGTTTATTTCATACAGAGGGTGGATGGGTGCATGAAACTCGTTGCCAGGGAAGATAGTGGAAGCAGATAGGATAGTAACTTTTAAACGGCATCTTGACAAATACATGAATGGGATAAGAATGGAGGGATATGGTCCCTGGAAGGGTAAGGGTTTTAGTTCAGTCGGGGCAGCATGTTCGATGCAGGCTTGGAGGCCAAAGGGCTTGTTCCTGTGCTGTAATTTTCTTTGTTCTTTTTGGTGTTTTTGTTGAAATCAAATCAACTCAAATCAAATCAAATTGGATATAGGTGCTAGTGTTAATGCCCTCTCAGGTAAGGAACCGTGGCTGAGATTCTCTCTGGCTATGAGCAAGACATCATGTGACAGCCTCAAAGAATCCAACTTCTGGTCATAGGCATGATCCTAGAACTACCATGGTTGGACGAGAAGTTTAAAATTAACTATGTCATCTGAAACCAAGTTTTTTCTATTGTTCTTAACCTTGTTAAAACAGCAAAAGACATCAAGGCAACCTTAGTTGTCAATTACAGAAAATTCATGAAGGCAATCCTACAAAATGACTCTCAACTGGGACTTCAGCCTGAATTATCGTCACGGTTTGTGGAATGGGCATTCCCAATTTCCTTGCAAGCAGAAGAGCATTTTCTTTGGTCAGACTAGCCAAACCTTCAGATAACCCCAGGTTATTGTGGGAAGTGAGGGAAGTGGTTGCAGAGCCCCTGGCGATGATATTTGCGTCGTCCATGGAAACAGGAGAGGTTCCGGAGGATTGGAGGATTGCGGATGTGGTTCCTATCTTTAAGAAAGGGAACAGGGATAGTCCAGGAAATTACCGACTGGTGAGTTTGACTTCAGTGGTTGGTAAGCTGATGGAGAGGCTTCTGAGGGATAAGATATATGAACGTTTGGAGAACTTTGGACTGATTAGAAATAGTCAGCATGGTTTTGTCAAGGGCAGGTCATGCCTTATGAGCCTAGTTGAGTTCTTCGAAAATGTGACTGAACACATTGACGAAGGAAGGGGGGTGGACGTAGTGTACATGGACTTTAGTAAGGTGTTTGATAAGGTCCCACATGCAAGGCTTCTGGAGAAGGTGAGAGGGCATGAGATCCAAGGGGCTTTGGCCTCGTGGATCCAGAACTGGCTTGCTGGCAGAAGGCAGAGAGTGGTTGTGGATGGGTCTTGTTCTGCATGGAGGTCGGTAACCAGTGGAGTGCCCCAGGGATCTGTTCTGGGACTCCTGCTGTTTGTCATTTTCATAAATGACCTGGATGAGGAACTGGAGGGATGGGTTAATAAGTTCGCCAACGATACAAAGGTCAGTGGTGTTGTGGATGGTCTGGAGGGATGAAGCTGCAGCGGGACATAGACAGGATGCAAGACTGGGTGGAGAAGCGGCAGATGGACTTCAACGCAGATAAATGTGTAGTGGTCCATTTTGGCAGGAATAATGGGATGAAGGAGTACAATATAAGGGGTAGGAGTCTTAGCTGTGTTGTAGAGCAGAAGGATCTCGGGGTCCGGGTCCATAGGACTCTTAAATCGGCCTCGCAGATGGAGGAAGTGGTCAAGAAGGCATATGGTGTACTGGCCTTCATTAATTGAGGAATAGAGTTTAGGAGTCAGGAGGTAACAATGCAGCTCTATAAGACTCTTGTCAGACCCCAGTTGGAGTATTGTGCTCAGTTCTGGTCGCCTCACTATAGGAAGGATATTGAGGCTATTGAGAGAGTGCAGAGGAGATTTACAAGGATGCTGCCTGGATTGGGAGGTTGAGGGAGCTGGGACTCTTCTCAATGGAGAGACGTAGGTTGAGAGGCGACCTGATAGAGGTTTATAAAATGTTGAGAGGAATAGATAGGGTAGACTCTCAGAGACTATTTCCCCGAGCTGAAATGGTCACTATGAAAGGACACAGATTTAAGGTGCAGGGAAGCAAATACAGAGGGGATGTTAGGGGTAAGTTTTTCACTCAGAGGGTGGTGAGTGAATGGAATCGGCTGCCATCAGAGATTGTTGAGGCAAACTCACTGGGGTCTTTTAAAAGACTTCTGGATGAGTACATGGAAACGAATAGGATAGGGGGTTATAGATAGGTCTGTGGATTGGTAGATGTGATCGGCGCAACTCGTGGGCCGAAGGGCCTGTTTGTGCTGTATTGTTCTATGTTCTATGTTCTATGTTCTATAATTACCTTGAGTGGAAAATACACAGGAAAATGACCAACAACAGAAGAATGAGCCCCAACCTTGTCACACTGTTTGTTGACAGACACTACAATCTCTCGCTAATGTACAAAGCTGCAAGAAAATGCTGGAACAAGGAACTGGCAACATCGACTTGCCAGGGCATAAGTAAGTGAGGCAGAGATACATCTGGAATTTGACAATATTGCAACGACAGTCAAACTGCGTGGTCAGCTCATTGATGAGAAATAACCAAACAACAGGGAGAGACACATTCAAACCCACAAAGTATACTGTAGACCAGAAAAAGAAAAAGTGGAATTCTATCACAGATGAATGGATTGAACACTCTCTCTGGAAAGAACCGGACAAGCCTGTGGTCCCTGAGCAGAGAAAATGGGGAGTTGACAAGGACTGGAAAAAGTATATCAGAAGATGATAACCATACAAGCACAAGCTACAACTCAAACTCTGAATCAACAGAGCTTGCCCAAATTGACAGAACCTACCACTCCTCCAGACATGACTAGAACAAGATCTGGATGAATTGCCAAGCCTTCAGACCATCTGAATTTATTAAATCAGGGAATTGGTAGGGGAAGTGGGGGGTGTAGAAAGCGTAGCACAACTGTAATGTAAATACACTGAGTAAAGATTTAGCAGGGTGGGAGAAAGGAATAGTAAACTCCATCTAGAATAGCAAGGGTTAATGTAGGACTGGGACTACTGCCCACAATCAGATGGAAAGAAACATATGATCTCAGGCTAGAGTTGGTTGTGTACTGGAAAGAGATCTGTGTAGAAGCAAATGCTGAGTTAGCTCATAACTTGGGCTACATCGGCATAGTGGCACATTAGTTGGCATTGCTGCCTCATAGTACCAGGGACCCAACTTCAATTCCTTTCTTAAGTCATTGACTGTGAGGAGTTTGCACATTCTCCTCATGTCTGCATGGGTTTCCTATGGATGCTCCTGTTTCTCCTACAGTCCAAAGATATGCAGGTTAGGTTGATTGGCCATGCTAAATTGCCATTTAGTGCAGTGAGACTAGTAGGGTAAATACGGGTTATGGGGATGGAGGCTGAGAGGGATGGGTCAAACGGCCACTTTCTGCACTGTAGGAATTCTATCTCTACGAAATTCTGTATTATCAATAAACAACTTGTATTCCACCGTACAAGGCTCAGAACTTCTTCATGAAACTTACTGAAGTGAACAAACAACATCCTTTAGAATCCATGGCTGACATGTGTCTGACCATTATAGAAGGAATCCATTGGAAGGCGTAAAGGAAGGCATTCATTGATCAAATAACTATTCTTAGTATTCTTGCAGAACATACCATCATTAAAGAGGTTCAAGGATCAGGACCAAGATGTTGTACATCAAACTTTAATTTTGTCATGTAGATCTTGGGTAACGAGGTCAAGAAGGTTCTCCACTGACCTATTAAAGTTAGGAATGGGATAAGGACCACTGTGACTATAGTTTCTAATGTATGTCAGCAATGCCACGAGTCATGACAGGGTCAAGTGGCCAGAACCCCTCCAAAAGTCTGCGAATATCCCCTTTGGAAGGGATCGGGGCAGCACAGTGGCACAGTTGTTAGCATTGCTGCCTCAGCACCAGGAACCAGGATTTGATTCTTGGCTTGGGTCATTGTCTGTGTGCAGTTTGTGCATTCTCCCCTGTTTGCATGGGTTTCCATGGGTACTCCAGTTTCCTCCCACAGTCCAAAGGTGTGTGGATTAGATGGATAGTCCATGCCAAATTGCCCCTTAGTGTCAAGGGGGCTAGCTAGAGTAAATGCTTGGGATTATGGGGATAGAGCCAGGATGGGATTGTTGACAGTGCAAATTTGATGGGCTGAATGGCATTTTTCTGCACTTCAGGATTCAATGATTCTATGATTCTTACTGTTCCACTGTCAGACATAATAACACATGAGGAATACATTCCAGGCCTGAGAGGTACATGATACTGCTAGGTAACCAACAGTCTTACTATCTCCAAACATTGAGGGAGCCTGGATGGGAAGACACAAAAGATGAGAAGCATGTAAAAAAATATATAAGTGGATCAACCAGAGTGTTTAAATAAATTTCATGTCTAATATCATGGTTTGGTTTTTGTGAATAGTTGCTACAAAATATGTGTTTTCATTACCATCACCATCCCCACCCCCCGGGCCCTTGCTAGACTAAATCTACAGAAGAGCAGTGGGCAGCATTCAAAAAGAAACAGAAAGGGTTCAAGCCCAAACTGTTTCCTCGAGGATGATAGGTAAGAATAAAAAGCCCAGAGGACAATGGACGACCAGAGACATTCAAGATACAATGAGAAAAAAAATAATTTAAAAAATACAAGGAGAGCAAATCAGTGCAGGGAAATTAGTGAAGTATAGAAAGTGCAGGGTGGAGCTTAAGAAAGCAATTAGGAATGCAAAGAAGGGATACAAAAAGACACTAGCTGGTAACAGTAGGGAAAAATCCCCAAATATTCTGTAAGTATAATACTGGTAAGAAGATAACCAGGGAAAGACTAGGCTCATTAGAGACGAGGGGGCAATCTGTGGATGAAGACAGGGTGCATTAATAGAGTACTTTACATCTGACTTCACCCAAGAAAATGAGGATGAAGGTATGGAATTCAGAGAGAGAGAGAGAGAGGCTGTGAGGTTCCAGAGCAAATTAACATAGGGAAGGACAAGGCAATTAATCCTAACTGACTTGACCTCTCCTTATACATCAGTTTCACCATCCCAGGAATCAGTTTGCTAAACCTTCTCTGTGTTGCCTGCAGAGCCAGAACATTCTTTCTCAAGTAAGGAGACCAAAACTGCACACAATATTCCAGGTATGGCCTCACCAAGGCCCTGTATAATTGTAGCAAGATATCCCTGTTCCAGTACTCGCTCTGTTCACCAAGGTACCATTTGTCTTCTTCACTGCCTGCTGCACCTGCATGCTTACTTTCAGCAACTAGTGTACAAGGAAAGCCAGGTCTCATTGCTCATTCCCCCTCTTAAATTAGAGCAATTCAAATAATTACCTGCCTTCCTGTTTGTGCTACCAAAGTGGATAACCTCACATTTATCCATATCATACTGCATCTGCCATGAATTTATCTACTCACTCAATCTGAATCACACTGAAGTTTCTCTGTATCTTCCTCACAGCTCACCCTCCCACCCAGACATTACATTTCGTTCCCTCATCTAAATTATTAATATATATTGTGAATAGCTGGGATTGCATCACTGATCCCTGCAGTATCCCACAGTCACCGCCTGAGACTTGGAAAATGAGCCATTTATTCCTAATCTTTGGTTCCTATCTGCCAACCAGTTTTCCATCCATCTCAATATACTATCGTCAACCCCATGCGCTTTAATTTTACAATTGATTTTACAATTTTACAATTGATTCCCACTTTGATTGATTTTTTTAAAAGCCTTCTACTTTCATTGCAGTGAACTTGACATCCAATTGCAATGGTGCTAATCTGAGTCTAATTTGTCCATGGTGCTTTAGGAAATGGGATACTCTGGCTTTGCTTGCAGAACTGAAGCATTCTAAACTATTCCTTGCTTAAAACCGTGTCTTTTGCTCACCCAGCTGAGTCCATGGACTTTCCATTCTGTGAACATTCATAATGGACCCCCAAGAAATCTTGTAGAGTCCTCAGCTGTTTGGTGGAGGTTCTTCTTTTGTCCTTCTGTTTCTAATTCTGCAATGGAGCTTCTTTCTGGCACTCGCCTGTGTCTTCACTTCAGGTGCTTTCCATCAGGTCAGAATGTCGCTCCTTTTATTTTCCAGCCACAGGTCAGGTGCCTGAAGATTGGAGAGTGGCAAATGTTGTGTCTGTTTAAGAAAGGCTGCAAGGAAAAGCATGGGAACTACAGGCCAGTGAATTTCACATCAGTAATGGATAAATTGTTAGAAAGTATTCTGAGAGACAGGTTCTACAGGCATTTAGAGAAGCAAGAACTGATTAGGAACAATCAGCATGGCTTTGTGAGTGGAAAGTCATGCCTCACAAGTTTGATAGAGTTTTTGAAGGGGTAACCAAGAAGGTAGATGACAGCAGTGAAGTTGATGTTGTTTACATAGACTTTAGCAAGGCCTTTGACAAGGTACTGCACGGTAAGTTGTTGCTAAGTTGTTGCATAAGGTTAAATCTTATGGGGTCCAGGGTGATTGTAGTGAAATGGATAAAAAACTGGCTTGATGACAGAAACCAAAGTGATTGGATGAGAATTCAGGAGGCATCATTTTGCAGATGACACCAAGATTGGCCGCATAGTGGACAGTGAAGAAGGTTACCTAGGGCTGCAATAAAATTGTGACCAATTGGGCCAGTAGGCTGATGGATGGCAGATGGAGTTTAATTTAGATAAATGCAAGGTGATGTATTTTGGTAGATCGATCCAGGGCAGGACTTACTCAGTTAACAGGAAGAAGGTTTTGGGAAAAGTTATAGAACAAAGAGATATAATGGTATATGTTCATACTCCTTGAAAAGTGGAATCATAGTTGGACAGAGTGGTGAAGAAGGCATTGGCATGCTTGGTTTCATTGGTCAGACATTGGGAAGACTACATTTGAAATACTATGTACAGTTCTGGTCACCCTATTATAAACTAGAAAGAGTGCAGAAAGGATTTATTAGGATGCTACTGGGACTTGATGGATTGAGTTATAAGGAGAGGCTTGATAGACTGGAACTTTTTTTTGGAGCATAGGAGGTTTAAGGGTGAATTTATAGAGGTCTATAAAATAATGAGGGGCATAGATCAGCTAGATAGTCAATATCTTTTTCCAAAGGTAGGGGATGCTAAAACTTGGAAGACAGGGTGAGAGCTACAAAAGCATGCAAAGGGGCAATTTCTTTGCACAGAGAGTGGTGAATGTTGGAACAGAGTGCCAGAGTAGTATTAGAGGTGGGTACAATTTTGTCTTTTAAAAAGCATTTAAACAGTTACGTGGATATTATGGGTATGGAGGGATATGGGCAATTGGGATTAGCTTAGTGGTTTAAAAAAGGGTGCATGGACAAGTTGGGTCAAAGGGCCTGCATCCATGCTATTATCCTCCATGACTCTTTGACTCTATTAGTTGCCACCATGTTGTATGTTCAGGAGTACTCACAAAGATTCTGAGTCTTGTATGGTTGAACATTAAGATAATTGATAACATCTAACTGTGTACATAGGGCAGCATGGTGGCGGAGTGGTTAGCACTGCTGGCTCACAGCACCAGGGATCCAAGTTTGATTCCTAGCTTGGGTCAATGTCTGTGTGAAGTTTGCATTTTCTCTCTGTGTTTGTGTAGGTTTCCTCCGGGTGCTCCAGTTTCTTCTCACAGTCCAACGATGTGCAAGTTAGGTTGATTAGATGTGCTAAATTGACATTTAGTATCAGGGGACTAACTCAGATAAATGCATGAGATTGTGAGGATAGAGCCTGGGTGAGATTGTGGCTGGTTCAGACTCGATGAACCGAATGGCTTCCTTCTGCACTGCAGGATTCTATGATTCTATGATATATGTAGCATATAGCCCAACTATGAGTAAACCCCAAATTTGCTTCTGTACTGGTCTTTGTTCAGTCCACAGTTGACTTTAATCTCAGATCATGTGCCTCTTTCCAGCACACTATGGCTGATAGTTTTTCTCAGTACCACCTTAATCCTTGCTGTGCCAAATACTCTTGTATTACTTTCTGCTGAGTTGGCAATTTGTGCTCCAGAACTAGCTGTCTCGCTATATCTGCCCAACAATGTGGAACATTGCCCAGTGATGTCTTGTCCACAAAGAGCAGGAGAACCCAATCTGGCCAATAACTGGCCATTCAGCATACTCTTGATTATCAGCATGTTAATGAAATGTGTTGTCAACAGTGCTATCAAGTGGCACTTACTCTGTCTTGCTGATGTTCAATTTAGGTTCACCCAGGGCCATTTGCCTCCTGACCACATGACACCTTTAGTCTAAACATGGATTAAAGAGCGTAACTCAGCATGTGGGCCGGTGAGAATAACTTCTCTTGATATCAAGACAGCATTTGGCAGCAAAGAGCCATGGAAACATTTAAATCAATGGGAATCAGATCTTTGAGTCATGCCTGGCACAAGGGATAATGGTTGTGATTGTTGGAGATCAGACATCTCATTCCTAGGACATCATTGCAGGAGTTTCTTAGGGTCCTGTGTCACAACACTTCAGCTGCTTTATCAATGACCATCTTTCCATCACGAGATCAGAAGTGGGATGTTCACTGATGATTGCACAATGTTCACAACTCCTCGCACTGAAGCAGTCCATGTACAAATGTAGTAAGACATTATCGAATCCCCATTATCCACATCCTAAGGATTACCATTGCCCAGATACTGAACTGGAGTAGCCATATAAATGATTACAAGAACAGATTAGAGCCTAGTAATCTTGAAGCAATTAACTCATCTCCTGAGTCCCCAAAGCCTGTCCACCATCAGGTCAGTATTGAGGTACAATACTCTCCTTTTGCCTGAATGAGTGCAGCTCAAACAGCATTCAAGAAGTTGAACAGCACCCGAAACAAAGCAGCCACTTAATTGGTACTTACTTACCAACTTAAACATTTATTCCTGACCACTGACGCATATTATGGCAGTATGTACTATATACAAGCTCCAGAGCAGGAAGTCATCAAGGCTCATTCGAAGCCACCTTTTAAACCCATATATACTACCACCCAGAAGACATGGACAGAAAATACATGGGAACATCACCACATGCAAGGCTTTAGCCTGGCTAAAGTCACCATTCTGACTTGGAAGTATATCATCCTTTCTTCGTTGTCATGGGATCAAATTTCTGGAACTCCCTTCTTTACAGCACTATGGGGGTACCTGCACCACATGGACTACAAGAAGGCAACAAATGCTGGCCTTGCCAGAATGCACACATCCTTTGAAAGAATTAATTGAAATCTCTAACCTTAATATTTTCTTGTTACCAGACCCCAGCAACCAAAATCTCCGCAAGTTATTTACTTTGAGGGCACAATACACAACCTATTTATCCTTCTTTGTTTACAGTGCCTATCGTAGGAGACGATTCATTAATCATATCAACATGACACATTTCCACATTAGAAATGCTACTTGTTTCACCTGAAGGAACTGAATCTGTTTTGAATAATCTGGAATTACTTTAGATTTGTATTTATAGATATAGTCATGCTTCATTCAGAACCTGCTCAGAAGGTTGGGGAGATCTAAGTAATTGCATGTCCCAGATCAATAAGGCCTTAAAAACTGAAGTCCCAGCTAGAAGTGTCAGAAATAATTTTGGATGTCTTGCTTTGAATTACGCTTAAGTGCAGTGATGAGTAGTAAAGTGACAAATTGAGGACATGTAATATCTAATAAGATTGATTTGTGATAAGTTACAAATGACTGATGTATTACATTCAGGAAATAAATGTCTTACCTTTTGGCTAGCATGTTTTTTGATCCAGCTTTCAGTGTTGTACAGTTAACTTGATAATTTCAATGATTTCCAAAAACTTCCATCATCATTACTGGATAAACAAAATAAACTAGCACAAGTGTTAAGAGTTGCATTGCAAAATCCATCATTCCCCAATCAATGTATTCTGTCTGTGGAATGTCTTTGATTCACTTTAGGATTTTTGCAGTATCTTAATTTTTAAATTAATTTTGCACCACATTCAATGATATGGGACAAGTGCTGGAAAATAAGATTAGTGTGACTTAAAGGGAGTTATTGTTTGTGCAGATTTCATGAGCTGAAGGGTATTTGCTGTGCTATATGACTCTATGACTCTCTGCCATTTGAGTGCAGTTATTATAAAGTGGACTATACATATACATCTTTATGTTTTCACATTGAATTTTTTTTAATTCATTCATGGGACATTCATGTCACTAGCTGGCCAACATTTATTGCCCTTGCCATTGCTGTGACTCTGGAGTCACACGTAGACCAGACCAAGTAAAGGATATTAGTGAATCAGATAGATTTTTCCAACAATTGACAATGGTTTTGTGGTCACCAATAGATTCTCAAATCTAGATCTTTTTTTCCTGAATGCAAAATCCACCATTTGCCATGATGGAATTCGAACCTGGGTCCTAAGAACATTAGCTGAGTTTCTGGATTAATAGTCCAGTGATAATACCATAGGCCATCACCTTCCCTATCTTGGAGCATTCATAAAGCATGTATTTTTTTTGTGATACAGAGCAAAAACCATGAGTTGCCAGCCCAATGAACACACATTCAGCCCAATGAACACACATTCTGGAGAAGTAACATTTTTTCCAGAATGATCATTTCCTAAACTAATGTTTAATTTAAATTATAAATAGAGGAAGTGATTGTCTGATTGTTGATATCAATGTATATTTTTGAGTCCCATATCATTGCCTTTCTCTTTGGCCATGCTGAGTAATTTTATTAGCTTTGATTATTGAGTAAAGGTCAAATGGCTTTGTCATTGTAATGTTACTGCCCAGTTTCACTTTTCACTTAAACCCATGTGCACCTCTGATATGTATAGACCTCTGAAGCACGCAAATGATTTCCTCTGTTGTAATGTATAATTTGCTTCATAATACAAAATTGATTATGTCTACCATTTCAGTATGTAAACACAGCACATAACACAGATGCACTGTATATTTCTCCTGGTGTAAGGAGTGTCCCCACATGAGGGTATTTGTCTTCTGACAGCTCAATTGCTGATGTCACAAAATTGTGCTTGCCCATTCTAATTACATTTTCATTGTATCACTGTGGGCTAAAAATTTTTAATCGGGTCTTTTTTGTCATAAAATGAGTAGAAAGTCTAATTAGCACTGCCTACTTGCTCACAATATCATTATATTCATATGTACCAAAACATGTCTCTCAGTGCTGAGCTCAATGTAGAATATTTAAACAATAACTTTCCAATGGTGTTGCCTATAATTTATTTGCCAAGTATAAGATGGTGACAGTGTTGAAAGTAAATCTTAAGAAACTCAGCCTACAGTGCCACTTACTGGACATGCACTGAAACTACATTGTGATGGTTGATGTAAAAAGCAAACGTAAAATGTTGACAATTTACAGCATTGAATATTGATAGAAAGTTCTGAGCAAACATCATAACAAAAAATAAGGGATCGAACAATATGCTTAATAGAATGTAAATTGTTGATGCAAGGATATACACATGGATTATTAAATAAAATGAGCTACTTAAGTGAAAGTATTTGTTGGCTGTTTGCTAGTGTTTGATCTATCTTGATTTTATATTGTTTGTTACAGTAAAAGTACTAAATTATGACATCTTATCCTATAGCAGTTGCTGGAAAATTCAACTTTTTTTTATTTGTTCTTGGTCTCTATGGGAATTATAAGGTATAATTAAGGGAATTATAAGGGCTCTTGAGGCCCTGGTGAAGAAGAAGTAAGAGGCACATGACATGCATAGGCAGCTGGGATCAAGTGAATCCATTGAAGAGATTAGAGGGTGTAGGAGTAGAGTTAGGAGAGAAATTAGGATGGCAAAAAGAGGACATGAGATTGTTTTGGCAGATAAGGAAAGGAGAATCCAAAGAGCTTCTACAAATACATAAAGGACAAAAAAGTAACAAGGGTGAGAATAGGGTCTCTTAAGGATCAACAAAGTCATTTATGTACAGATCCACCAGGGATGGGTGAGATCCTTAATGAATATTTCTCATGAGTATTTACTATTGAGAAAAGCATGGCTGTTAGGGAACTTAGGGAAATAAGTAGTGATGTCTTCAGGAATGTACATATTACAGGGAAGGAGGTACTGGAACTCTTAAAGTGCATCAGTAGTACACTAAGCAGTAAGTGCATTAACGTAGACAAACCCCCAGGAGCTGATAAAGTGTACCCCAGTACATTGTGGGAGGCTAGGGAGGAAATTGCGGTTCTCATACCCAAAGTATTTGAATCATCGATAGGCACAGGTGAGTAGCCTGAAGATTGGAGGGTGGCCAATGTTGTGCCTTTGTTTTATAAAGGGCTGCAGGGAAAAACCTGGGAACTACAGGCCAGTGAGCCTCACATCTATGGTGAGTAAGTTGTTGGAAATTATTTTGAGAGACAAGATCTGCAGACATTTAGAAACTGATAAGAACAATCAGCATAGAAAGAAGTACAAAATCATGTCTCACAAATTTGATTAAATTTTTTGAAGGGATAACCAGATAGATAAAGGTAGATGAGGGCAGTGCAGTTGATGTTGTCAACATGAACTTTAGCAAGATACCACATGGTAGGTTTTTGCATAAGATTAAATCCCACAGGATCCAGGGTGAGACATCCAAATGGATACAAAATTGGCTCCTTGACAGAAACCAGATGGTTGTTGTTGAGAGTTGTTTTTCAAACTGGAGGCCTGTGACCAGCAGTGTGCCTCAGGAATCAATGCTGGGTCCACTGTTATTTGTCATTGATATGAATAATTTGGATGAGACTATAGGAGGCCTGGTTAATAAGTTTTCAGATGGCACCAAAATTTCTGGCATAATGGACAGTGAAGAAAGTTATCTCCAATTCAACTGGAAATTGATCAATTGGACTTGTGAGCTGATGAATGGCAGATGGAGTTTAATTTAGACAAATGCAAAGTGATGCATTTTGGTAGATTGAACCAGGGCAGGACTTACACAGTTAATAGTAGGGCATTGAGGAGAGTTATAGAACAAAGAGACCTAGGGGTATATATTCATAGCTTCTTGAAAGTGGAGTCACAGGTGGACAGAGTGGTGAAGAAGGCATTGATTGGTCAGAACACTGAATACAGGAGTTGGGACGCCTTGTTGAAATTGTACAAGACATTGGTAAGGCTATACTTGGAATACTGTGTGCAGTTCTAGTCACCCTATTAAAGATATTATTAAATGAGAAAAAGTGTAGAAAAGATTTACTAGGATGCTACCGGGACTTGATGGTTTGGGTTATAAGGAGAGGCCAGATAGACTGGGACTTTTTCTCTGGAGCGTAGGAAGCTGAGGGGTGATCTTATAGAAGTCTATAAAATAATGAGGTGCACATATCAGCTAAATAGTCAATATCTTTTCCGAAAGGTAGGGGAGTCTAAAATTAGAGCACACAGGTTTAAGGTGAGAGGGGAGAGATACAAGAAAGGCAATTTTTTTCACACAGCGAGTGGTGAGTCTCTGGAACAAGCTTCTAGCGGTAGTAGTAGAGGCAGATACAATTTTGTCCTTGAAAAAGCATTTAGATAGTTACATGATAAGATGGGTATAGAGGGATATGGGCCAAATGCTGGCAATTGAGATTAGTTTAGGGGTTTAATAAAAAGGATGGCATGGACAAGTTGGGCCGAAGGACCTGTTTCCATGCTGTAAACCTCTATGACTTAAGGTTAGGTTAGAGCCAAGATGAGTAGCCTGCAATATCTGAAGGCCTATGCACAATGCATTTAAGGGATTATCTTAATGAATTAATCAAATAATGAATGTTAAGACACTTCAATGTTTCCTAATTCTTCAATACATATCAGATGCAAAAAAAATGACAACATCATACAATAATTCCAGTAAGGGCAATACTGATACATGGAAATATCCTATGTAGTCCCTGCAATTCTTAAACATAAAAGAGTTGACGATTAATCAGTTCCTATTGCAGACACTCTAATTTCAGTAAAAATATGAAAACTGCTTAATGGTTTATTTTGCATTGGCCTGAGTGAAAGAGTTACTGCAAATAAAAGGAAGTAATTTTTTTTTGTATTAGCCACCAAGCAGAATACTGGTCAGAATTGGTTCTCTGTTTAAAAGCACAGGACTTTTTAAAAATTCATTTGTGGGGCATGGACTACTGGCTGGCCAGCTGACCAGCATCACTAGTTGCCCCTGAGAATGTAGTGGTGAGCTGCCTTCTTGAATTACTGCAGTCCATGTGCTGTGGGTTGCCCATAATGTCATGAAGGTGAGATTTGTCCTGCTCTTTGTGCACAGGATATTTGTGCAATTTTCAAACATTATTGGGTAGATGCCAGTGTTGTAACTGTACTGGAAGAACTTGGCTAGGGGAGCAGCAAGTTCTGGAGTACAAGTCTTGCAGTACAAGGGCCCATTGCCTTTGCAGTATCTAGTGCCTCCAATTATTTCTTGATATTATGTGGAATGAATTGAATTGGCTGGAGATTGGCATCTGAGATACTGAGATCCATCAAAGGAGGTTCAGATACTTTAGCCTTATCTTTTGCACTGATATGCTAGGTTCCTCCATCATTGAGGATGGAGATATTTGTGGAGCTTCCTCCTCCATTGAGTTGTTTACTTGTCTATCATCATTCACAATTGTATGAGCCAGGACTGCAGAATTTAGATCTGATCCGCTGGTTGTGAGATCACTTGCCGCTGTCTGTCACTTGCTACTTACGTTGTTTGGCATACAAATAGTCCTGTTTGGTCGCTTCACAAAGTTTACATTTCATTTTTAGACAGGCCTGGTGCTGCTACTGGTATGCCCTCCTGTACTCTCCATTGAAGAGTTAATCCCCTAGCTTGATGGTAATGGTTGAGTGGGGGATATGGCAGGCCATGATTGTGCTGGAGTACAGTTCTGCTGCTGTTGATGGAGAAAGAGAAAACACCTAACTATTCTAATTCCCATTTTCCAGCTCTTGGTCCATAGCCTTGTATGCCTTGGCATCAATAGGGCACATCTAGATATCTCTTAAATGTTATGAGGGTCTCTGCCTTCACCACACATTCAGGCAGTGAGTTTCTGACTTCCCCTACCCTTTGAGTGAGGGTTGGGGGGAGTCAGTGCAGTGAGGAAACAGTAAATGGGCAGTCCATTTGCTCTCTTCACAGTTGCTCAGACCTGCTGAGTTTCTCCAGCATTTTCTGTTTTTGTTCAATATTCTGTGGAGTTTGGAAGATTGAAAGTTGACCTAAATGAAACAGATGCATTTCTTAAGAGGCTGACAGGTAAATAGGTTGGGGTGGTGGGGAGGAGGAATGTTTCCCCAGCCTTCTGAAACTAAAACACAGGGGTCACAGTCTCAGAATGAAGGACACTTTGACCATTTGGGACTGAAACAGGAGATATTTCTTCACTCAGAGAATTGTGAATCTTTGTAATTTTGCTAGGGAGTGTGGTGGCACAGTTGTGAAGCCTCAGTACCCATAGAGCCATAGAAGTTTACAGTATGAAAACAGGCCCTTTGGCTGAACTTGTGCCGCCCCTTCTTTAACCCCTAAGCTAATCCCCATTGCCCATTTTTGGCCTGTAGCCCTCTATACCCATCTTATCTATGTAACTGTCTAAATGCTTTTTAAAAAACAAAATTGTACCCACCTCTACTACTACCTCTGACAGCTTATTCCAGACACTCATCACCCTCTGTGTGAAAAAATTGCCCCTCTGGACACTTTAGTATCTTTTCCCTTTCACCTTAAACCTATGCCCCTCATTATTTTATAGACTTCTACAAGTTTACCAGTCAGCCTCCAGAGAAAACAAGTCCCAATCTATCCAGCCTCTCCTTGTACCTTCATCCTAGTAAATCTTTTCTTTACTCTTCTTAGTTTAATCATATCCTTTCTATAACGGAGTGACCAGAACTGTACACGGTATTCTAAATGTGGTCTTACCAATGCCTTGCACAACTTCAACAAGGCATCCCAACTCCTGTCTTCTATGTTTTGACCAAATACTGTATTGAATATATTCAAAGCAGAGATTGATGCATGTTTTGTAGCGAGAGGGAATCAGAGCCTATGTGGAGACTGTGGAAAGGTGGAATTGAGGGGGAAAATTGGAGCAAAGACTGGAATGGTCTACCCCAGCTGTTCTGAAAAATGTTAAGCATTATGAACAAATGCTTTGAACCAGGAAGGTCAGGTGTAAAACGGTTGCATTGACTTGTGTTTTATATTTGAAGGTTTTTCAAATTGCAATACTGGCGATTTTAATGCGAAGATTGCAATCTATTCAAATGAGATATGATGTTTGTACATTTTGCGCATTCCGCGCGCAATTATCTGTACTCCCTGTCTTACTCCCATCCTTTATTCCCGATATGGGAATTTGTTTTCATCTTTATTTTTTAATCGCAATAAAAATACAATTTTTTAGTAGAACTTCACATGAACTTTCCATTCGGAGTGAATTGATGTTGTATCTGAATCAATGTCATTCCAATCAGTTCTGCTGGAAGCCTGAGGTTAATTATGCGCTGGGAGAGTGAAACCAGTAAGTCGGGGTAATAATTACGCTCAAAGTTCTTTTTCACCCTTTGTTTATTGACTTAATTTCAATAAAACGAACGCGCGAAGCAGAGCAAATTCCTTGTGGCAAAAATGGAAGAGAATTGCAACTTACTGGAACGTTTACAGGCGGCCCTGGCTGTCACTGCTGGGATTCGGTGACAAATCGCAGAGATTTCACATCAGCAGTTCCCTGCATAGGTTTAAAATATCCAGATTTGTTGTAATGTCTAGGATTTATTCATAAAGACGATGCAATTGCTTTGCAGGCAATCCATAAACAGTGTGAAATATCTCAAGTCATTATAAGTAAACAACAACCATTATAGTAAACCGTTCAGCGATTGTTCCCGGTAAGAGTTCTTACTGCGATGAACGGTGCCACCGAGATGTTATATTTCTTTCAGTTGTCTGTGAAATAATAAAATCAAACATTTGGTGCATTAACCTAGGGTTATAAAGAATTCTATTTCTAAAATGCATTACGAACAAGTGCATACAAAACTTATTCCGGGAGCTGGCCAGGGTCCGTCAGTACCGAGCTCAGCGGCTAGCAGTGTGTCCGGCTGAAAACAGGTAACTGGGAACACTCATCTTATTGGTAGGAAAGGAAGCATTTCAGCTGTTAACACATATTTTGTCATTAGCATCGATGGGGTTAATTTTATTTTACCTTTTAAGAGAAGTGCAAAAAATGGCTTCTGAGGCCACATGTATAATTACATATTGATCGATTTATCGATAAGAAAGATAAGAGCCAAATTTGACAAACTGCCTGATCGGGCAGTGAGGTTATTTAAATGACTTGTACACTTAGTCATTTTACTGATAGGTATCTTCTTCACTTTTAAACACATTCTGGATTCCAGGTCCTTTTTTGTGGGAAACATATTCCAATGTCTGCGCCCTCCCCCCAACTCTTCTTTGGCGACTTTGCTGACAGTTTTAAATCGTTTCTTTCCCCTTGTAGTCAGTTGAGAAATAGATCCATCGATTTATTCCAACTCTTATTTACATATCCCCAATACATCGCAAGAAAGAAGTGAAACTAACGTTTGCAATCCGCTATCTGAAGCAGTACTTTGAATTAAATTCCAGAGTCTTTCTGTGTCAGTGTATCACAAGAAGTCCCCTCCTCTTCCCCGCGCCCACCCAGACCCTCGCTTACTCTTCCAAGTGGACCAACAATCAAGGTTTTATTTCAGAGAAAGTTTCGTTGTTGTACCTGCTTTACAGAAACGTATCGATCAGAGAAGTGGAATTAGGCGAATTTGGGATTGATCACAACAATATTCTGACAACAAATGACGACAACGTTTCATGAGAGATTAATTAACAAAAGAGAGGGAGGGAGGGAGTGCCGCTTGCGGCTCGCTTTGATTGGGATTAAGAATTGCAGACTTGGTCAGGCAGTGTTCAGGTTTCGATCCGAGAGGGATTGGGAAAAGCACCGGGGTTGGGAGCAAGTGCGTCACACCCGATTTTAACGTTTTTGAAGCAATTTATCCCTCTTTGAATCTGTTAGGCCTGTATTCAGTCCCCTACCCCAGATACCTGTTAGCCGTGTGGAATGGGGTAAACATTTCAAAAGGGGGACATTTGCAACACTATAAGAAATAGGGCGTGGGACTAAATAGCTCATTCTTTCAAAAAGCAGGACGCAGGCAAGGCGGCCAGAATTTCAACCCTGTTGTCGTGGTTGTACAATCAATCCACACATTTATTGTTTAGGACTGAAACGGAGCAGCAGAAGAGAAAAAAATGGGGGGTCTTGGCGTCCGCGTTGTTCCAGGAACTCTATTGCAATTGCCAGCTCCCCAATGAACACCGAGCGATTAGCTGGTGAGAATTGAAAACCCTGAACCTGCCCCTCCCACCTCCATGTCCTCAGCTCCGCCACCTACCCCAAGTTTTAGATATAAAAAAGGCTGCTAGAAATTTCAAGAGTCAATCTGTTTTTTTTAAGTCTTGCAGCCAGCATTGATTACTGATAGGCTGATTAGGACCAGGGATTTGCTCGTGTTTTGCCAATGCTATAGAAAATGCAGCATGGAGTTTTAAAATACACAACCTGGGCTTTACACACACTAAACCTCAACTCCACAGCACAAGTCCACACCTCACTGACTTAGATCGACAAGATCACTTGGACATTATTGCATAAAGCATAATTTAAAATATTTCAATCTCCAATGAACAAGGCACAAATGCTCAATGAGACATCGATTAGTCTCCATTACATGTCTTTTTCGAAAATTTAAACAATTTAGATTCTAACTTCATAATAATACAGTGAGTATTTTTTCAACTTTGTAAATTTTATTTTGATGCCCCCCCTCGCTGTGGTTACAGAATCAAGTGTGAAAGGTCAATTTGACCAGAGTATATAACTGGCTTTGGGATCATTTAGTTGCAGTACAGACCGGACAAGGAGCTCTCTGGATTCCACACAAGTAGCGATACCTTGCTGAGAGAGAGAGAACGCGCTCGATTGATGTGTAAAGATCCAGACAGTGTTGGAGGAGAATAGGGCAAGTTAGTTTGGAATAATTTGTCCTGTGAGAAATGGACCACAGACCTTCAGCTGGAATCGTTTCTGCTACTTTTTTGGTGCGGACGTTTTGCCTGGACTTTTATTTTTTCGGAATGTCAGTTTCAAAACAAATCCCTGTTTCTATTAGGACTGATTGGAAGTGAGATTAATCTTGTTATTAATTCGTGAATCTTCAGAATCATTTTCCATTATACATAATTATACATCTGTAGGAAGGGAAGAGGGACGAACATGTTTGGGGGAGGGAGAGTTGACTGCGAGCAAACGGATTTAGCGTTTGGTAAATAAATCCTAACCTTTATTAGGCGCTTGTCCAATAACTATAGTCCAAACCGGTATGAATCCTGTCTCAAGATTGGAGTTTATTTGTTTAATAAAAATCATTTAGACTCGTTAGGGCTGCAGAAACATTCACTTTGGAAATATAATGTCATTAAAATATTCTTTAAATCAATGTATCGAAAGAAAGTGTTGTTTAATTTCCAAAGTGCGAACCCACTGTACTGGGAAATTCATCTCAATCGAGTGGAGACATTTTGCAACGGGATTTTCTGCAGTTTGGGGTCATGGACAATGTGTATCGATGTTGCTTTCCTTGTTTCAGTCCTGTTGCGGGACGTTTGACTTGGTTTACATTTTGTAAAATCTCCTTTTCCCTCGAGTTTTCTCTTCCTGTTGGATTTGCAATGGGATTATACTATCAAAGCGAACAGTTCCCGAGTGAGTCTTAAACATACTTTTATTTAATAAACATACCAAAACGTGAAACTGTTCTATTGAAACTTTCCCACTGATTATCAGAAAATGGTAATTATGCTAGAAACTTCAGTGGTTCCCCAGACTAACCACACTTGCTTTTTTAAAGGCTTTTATATATTTAAAAGTTTCTACGACAAGCGGGCATGTTAACAGCTGGTGAACAATATATTCGTCTGACTGACTAGATGTCTAATGTACCATTGCTGCAATACTGCACCAGCACAGCCTCTGGCTACAATCTAAACTGCAAAGATCCTCAGTTAAGGGTTTGATATTTGCTTTTTTGTAGGAACCGCGGTTGAACGCATTATTTGATCTTCAACCGGTGGATTTATAGCCATTCCATTAGATTTTTTTACATAATGTATCATAAGCACAGTTTTATATATTCTTAACAGCTCAAGAGGATCAGGCGATATCTTTTATGAGGCTGCCTGTTTGTAGCGTAAGGGCCATTTACACCGAGTCCCGGGCAGGTAACAAATGATTTGCTTTTCACAATGCCCCAGGTGTACGGCTGAAGAAGAATCGTGTCTTTGAGAGACTTAACACGAGAGGAACTTTCGTTTCCAAATAATCAAAGCGCCTGGCTGAATGCCTTCAAATTGATCTTTACGTCAGTGTCTTGCTGTTGTTAAGGTCGCAGCTATATTCGCATCTGAGAGAAACGAAATGTTCAAGATTATTGCTGAATACTAATTTTCCCCTCTGAACACAAATAAGCCTATTTAAGCTTTCCTGTAAGCATTTAAAAAAATAAGTATCAGGTCGGTTATATTTTATGGTATACAATTAAGTTTAAATACGGTGTAATTGGCCGTTTGTATAAATATCCTCAGCCATTTCTTAAATAGCTGTGTGATTTATGAAAGTTACTAAATGATAATCGCTCATTGACTAAGCATTGTGGGATAAAGGCGACCTCTTTGTCATTCCTGTGTGTGAAACACTTTGCAGGGATTATGTTATTATTTTAAACATCTATTTCACTTAAGCCCTTCTTTGCCATGACTTATTATTGTTTCCTTACTGAAAAAGCCAAAAGGTTACATGAAAGCAACTGAAAAACGGATGTTGTAATCAATTATTCGGTGATCGGGTGAAAGGTTTCTTCTTCATATACACACAGACACCTAGACAGACATGCAGCACCCAGACAGACACGCAGGCACCCAGGCAGGCACCCAGACGGACGTGCAGACAGAACCAGAAACCCAGACAGGCACATACGCAATTTTACACACAGAAACACGCAGACACAAAAGTGGACACTCGCACACGTACACATACAGACAAACACATGCAGAAACAAAGATATACACAAACACTCAGACACACACATAGGCACACGCATACACATATTAATACACATACATTAATCTACTAATACACACCTACACATAACATATACGCAAAGACACATACACACACTTATGCACACCTACACATCATACATATAACTAAAACGCACACTGACACAAATGCCACTGATGGCAATAAAGTAAACATGCACATTCACTTGTCCAAAAATGTATGGAAATAACTATAATCCCTGGGCATATCGGTATCTTCATGATTTCGATAACAAAATCTAACAAACAAAAATGAGGAAAAACAATTCAAAGTCTGTGAATGCCAACAGTAAGTGGTAAACCAGCGCAATTGAGCGAATTGCGGCGACACTGAAGCAACAGTAGATTGGGAATGGAATTGAATTTGGTAAAGCAATGTGCGTATATACCCGGTATATATGTGTGCTGCGCGTTTATGTAGATAGATAGAGGGAGACAGATGATATGTAGACAGACAGTTAAATGAAAGGCAGATTATAGAGAGCAGAACTATGTTTGCGCCCGCCAATAAGTCAAGAAAGGGTGACTCGGAAAAGCTTTTTGTTTTATTCATGGTTAAATACTTAAATACTTGTGTTTTGTTTTGACATTGGGCAGATGTGTCGCCAAGAATGTGGGTTAAGGCCTCAATTACTGTCTGATGGATTTTGTTACGGTGAAATGGCGATTAAAGGGACAGTGCCCATTCTGTACACGCTGAGTTCCAAACTCAGTATAACTCTCCAATACATACACTGTAAACTAGGGCATTTGGAAACTAGTTCGTGAAAATGACAAGGGAACATTCACATGGTTAATAATATGTTAACAGAATAAAATTGCTGCGAATATATCTGGAATTCATTTAATGTTTTAAAGGAACGTATTATGAAAATTTTTTATTATTGAATATGTGACATACATTAGCTATTGGACTATCCGATCGTCACTAATTCTGTAACTGTTTGCATTGAGTGAGGCGTTTTGTGTTTGAAGGTCGCATTTTGATGTAGATAAGCCGAATCCCTCATCTCATTTTCATAAATTTAGGTCATCTTTATAATGACATTGTTTGACTTTAGAAAATATACCTTCAGATGTCATTGTGTGTAAAACATGACTTCAAACTACCTGAACACCTTGAAAAAAATCATATTTGACGAACTTAGTCGCCTGACCACCCAGTCTTGGGAAAGCCACGCACAGTATGTGGTGCACGCCTATTTGGACTGAAGTTCGTTTGAATGGAATTATTTTAAATAACATGCTTTATTTCCCCTTTTATCGATTTCCATGTCTCTGATGTGGCTGCTCCGAAGGTAATGTATTTACCAAAGCATCCACTGGATGGCGGCCTGAGCACCCTATTCGCCAATGAAAGCAAACTCAAAAACACAACTTTCAGATTCACAGTATCAGGAAATTTCTGCAGCCATTTCGATAATTCTTCACAAGAAGAGGTTAAACTGGTGTGCATGTGTGTGTGTGTGTGTGTGTGTGTGGGTGTGTGTTGGGGGGGGGGGGTGGATAGCAGCCTGATTTGAAGCCGGGTATCCTAGATTTCAATTAAATATATTCATCTTTTGTACATATTGCAAATAGTGCAGTTATTAATTGTAACAGGTTCGGCGAGGGAACACTTAGCACGCAGACTACCTTATTAAATGCTTAACCATCTTCAATGCAAAACACCATGGGTTAAAATGAGCTTTCAACTTTATTAGTTTAAGTAATGTGTTTTCTGGTCAGATTGATGCTAGTGATTTTTGAATTTGTTACATTACAGAAACTGACAAAAGGTGAAAGATGACAAAATCCGCGTTAACATGCACTCCGTCATTTAAATGCGTATTTTGAGGCAACTGAATTAAAATCCATACGCATGAAGAAAGAGTTTTTTGTTTTAAATTCCGCTCGGTGCAAACGCGCAGGCAAAGCAAGATGTTCGGCGGGAGTTTTAGCGTCTGCTGTCCCCGATCGCCCTCACGTACTCTGACCATGAATCTGCACGTTTTGTGGCTTGTGCCGGTGTTTATTATGATAGGTCCGGCAACCAGAGAGCCAAGAGCACCAATTGAGATAGAGGGATAAAAAACAACTTTTATTTTTCGGCGCGGACAAAAGTGAATCTTGTCACCAATTCTTAAAGATAAACGTAAGTGATATGTTTCTAAATTGGAGTGAATCGGGTTCACTCACGTTATGCTGCCCTTAATGTCAACTTAACGGGAGGCACCAACCTCAAGTGGTGCTGGGGACAAATCTTCCATCTTTCTAAATTAGTGTAAATGTATTTCTAGAAGCATATGCAATCACCTCAACGGAATATTAGCTCCGTGTGCGAAAAACTAAGATTGCTTTGGGTACAGTGCGTGTCCGTGCACTTTAAAATAGATATTAAATAAGATAGCCATAGTGTGAGTTTAAGTACATTTTAATGGAAAAGTTAATAAATAATCTTTATGGACAATTTCTACAGCTTTAAGTTCTATGCATGACCGCCTATTTAATTAAGCGTATTATTCGATAGAGTTTTAACAAAATCCAACGGAACCTGTTGCTCTGAGACGTTTCAAGGTGGATTAAAAGATCGTCAGCGTGACTGTCAATCCTAAGCCTAGTCGTTCCAATAAAGTATTTCTTTAAAATCCATCCCAAATATTCTGACTGATGAAAAAATGTCGTTTGTTTTTCTTCTTTTGATAACTCAGTTAAATCCCAAATATTAGCAGTTACAATGGGATGCTGCACACGCGACTTTTAAATTCAAAATGAGTGTATGTTTCTGAAATAAAGCAACAGCAAAATTTCTGGAAGTTATTCGGATGGTTAGCATTCACGCGTATACACATATAAATACACAGATAGGTAGATTTAAACATACCACGGGCATACATAAATTGGTGCAGATATTTGTACATATGAATGCAAAGTTATACGAATTTAGACAGATATTAACAGATCTGTATATATGATGTATATCTCTACATTATATTATGTCTTTATGTATATATACGTCGAATATACTTTCACGGTAAGCAATATATACGAATCGGCAATTTGCCTGTTCGCTTTTATAATTAAAAGCAAATGATTTGATTCCCCCCTATATTCTAATGTGGACACTATTCCACTCATAGGTTTAACATGAAGTAAAATAATATGATTGGTGCTAAATTCCAGTTCTTCCTTGCGGATAGAAGTTGAGAACAGAAACATATTTAAGAAGGAATTTTAGTGAATGGCACAGGTCGGCTTTGTACCAAAGAGCACTTTTCACGGTCTTTTTCGCGCGCGATAGCGAATTTCCAACAAACATAATCGAGCAGAAAGTATTGGAGTAACCTCTGATGTCCGCCTCACCCCCACCTCTCACCCGTTTAATATTGAATACAATAGCAGATGGGTAGATTAAAATTTATAAAACACAAAATCACACCCGAGTTTAATCTTCAAACTTTTATTATTGATGAAAAGTGAATATTAATACTTTTTAACATTTAATACCTCTCATATCATAGGTGCGTTGAAACGTGACATCAATGAGATACTCAATGTAGATTACAGCATTAAAATAGGACATAAGATTCTTTCCTATGTCCTAGGCTTTTTGAGATTCAACTCCACTAAAAGGCCATTATATATATAATGATTTGCAAGTTGTGATCACTTCTTGCATGCAGTCAGGATCCTCGGGAAAGATCTGTTTCATTTCAAGAGGGTTTGTGACATTGTTCACTGATCGCATTTTCCCCTCTCTTCAATAATCCTGGCCCCACAGGTTCATCAATTATTTCTGAATTTATTAAATCGATCTGAACTTTCAAGTTGTTCCCGGGGAAGAGATCTAGCAGCTTGCTCGCGCTGAAGGTATGTTCCAAGCTTGCCTTGGTGAGAATATTTTTAAAAAGTATATTAGTGAGTTGTTCAAAAGATTGTAAGGATCACGGAGTCTCAGTCAGTGAGATTTTGTCGTCAGGTACGTGGAGAGGCGTGCAGATCACAGGATCTTCTTCACAATAAACAGTCAAAGGGACACCTTCTCTTTCCTGGCAATTGAAATAATTATTTGTAGATCTTTGCGACACTTTGGAGAATTCTTCAGTCTGTGTGGCATTTTTAACCAACTCCAGCACTGTGGTCATTTTATGGTCAGTATCATCGATAAAAAGTATAATTTAAATGGTTGCAGTAATTTTTGAGAGACAGATCACGAGTATTTAACAAAAGTAAATCACGAGGTGTACTTTAATCTCTTGCAGATTCCGGCCTGTACAAACTGTCACATGAAACGACCTAAACTAGCCTCTGCTTAAATT
The DNA here is from genome assembly GCA_024679065.1 of Sphyrna mokarran. Lineage (NCBI taxonomy): Eukaryota > Metazoa > Chordata > Chondrichthyes > Carcharhiniformes > Carcharhinidae > Sphyrna > Sphyrna mokarran. The sequence continues at coordinate 23,917,146 of JAGIQG010000011.1, forward strand.
TTCATCCCTGCTTCTCTCCTATGAAAAGTCTATTTTCAAAACTCTCTCTCAACTTTGTCACTCTTTCCCAGTCACTCCAAAGCGATGCGCACGTGTAGGATGTAAAAATCGCCAGTCAGTTAAATGTAGGATTCATAACAAAAAAATTGAACAGCCTGAACGATCTCTCAAACATCTTCCCCTCAATTAGTAACTCGTGTGTGTGTGTATGTTTGTTTGTGATAGTCTGACGCGAGGGATAAATATATTTACACCCTTCCGATCTGAGTTGGGACAGATACATTTCTTAATGTACTGGGGTTTTGTTTTCCCTCTGGGGCTGGGGAGAAGACACCTCGAGACAGATTGCTGGCTTGAAAGTTATCAGCCCCGGACAATGATAAGCAGAGAGATCGACTCACACTCTCTTAGGTAACACAGGCCAGCGTTAGGAAGAAACAGTTCCGGCTAAAGGAGGGTAGCGGGTGGGTGGGAGGCTGCCATGCACTCCAGAAAAAAATCCAATTTTCCATTCCAATCAGTTACATCTGCCAGCTTCTCAGTTTCAGACATTTAATTCCCCCTCCCCCCGCATCGTCAAACTTCCGCCCCTTAAAAAACAAACTTCTGTAATTAATTGTCGACCCTTGAAGTCAGCCGTCATATTTTATGCATTAAGTAGTTAATACATGATACCACACAGGAGAGAAACACTGACTCGCAGCAGCACTTTCTGCAAACATTGTGTTGGGGAAACATGCAGCAAATTGTGAACCTCCATTGGAAACTACTCAATATCCAGTCAACGTGCCGACAGATGCCGTCGGATGGGCATTAAACTGCAGATCTATAATTAAAACCAATTATAATGCAATGAATATCGAGCGAGACCGTATTGAACGCCAGCACGCTGATCATCCTGGAGATAGATATTATCAGGCTATTGATGTGTGGCTTCTGAGCGCTTTTTACTCACTGACTTCTCAGCGTCTGCGGTCGGATCATTTCACTCAACTCTCCAGGACTCCTTGACATTCATTTTTTTTAGGGGGGAAGATTCACCCCCCCCCCCCCGCCACTTCCCGAGTCGCTTCCAAGTTGGATTTCTCTTTCTCGTCTCGCAGTTTCTTTAGTCGAATCGTCTCCCCGGAAAGGTAAATGTTTCTGTTGTGTGAGTGTGTGTCTCCCCCCTCCTCCCCCCATCCAAATCCCGATTGGCCCTACTTTATTTGATTTTCGAGGTGATTGAGGGCCGATTGACATGAGACGGGTGGTGGCCAGGGCAGGCCAGAGCAGGCAGGAATTTCGAGTTGTGCGATCCGGTTACGCTGCTGCTGCTGCTGCTGCTTCTGTGTGGCACAGTGGCGCCACCGTAAGGGCGGCTCTCTCTCCCTCAACTTAAGGAGGATCTGTGTCCGGGAGCTGGGAAGAGTTATTTCCCATTATTCACAATCACCTTTCTTAAAGATTGACTTTTATTTTAAATGCAACGGAGAAAGCCCAATTGGCAAAATAACTCACCCCAACTCTCACCCAAAATGTAGCTGCCAGAGGAGGAATATTATGTTTTCATCTCTCTAATAGACACTTTATAACATTACCTTAACGCGGCTACAATGTTGCAGTTTGCAGATGTACCAAAGTTAATAGATAACATATTTATGTCGGTTTTCATTCCGCATGTAGTCATGGTGGTGCGGAAGAATGTGACTGGTTGTTTTGAGAAGCTCGCAGTGTCGGATCTGGCTGTATCTTACAATTCAGGGAGACGGAAATCTGTCTTTGTGGTTTCAGAGACTGAATTAAATAACGACATTCATTTCTCTTTGGTTTTTTGAAATATTGGTAATTAGTCTGACGCTGGAAATCCAGCGTAAACCCCGGGGTTCATTTTAAGAGTGTGTGTTTGGGGGTGGGGAGCTGGGATGCTTTAAGTCCCGCTGCACTTTGTTTTCATGATTTAGACAAGGAGTTAAATAATGTGGCAATCGCAGCGTGTACTTGTGAACTGGAATTTTAATCGTATTTTTGGTCATTGTCCGAATGCACTTTGCTTTTTGAAATGGAGCAAGTTGGTTTGAAACGCTTGCGATCCACCTTAAACAACGCTCTTTGACTCCTAACAGCACAAGGCAGCAACGAAATAACGCCAGCAAGTTTCTATTATTGAACAGCGCTATTGAACTGACCTCTTGTCCATTGATCTGCTCAAACCAAAATCGCAATTTGTCTGATGCAGGGAATCCTGGTCAATCAAGGTGCAGGAAAAGGAATGATGTTAAGAGATATGTATGCGCGTGTAGGTTCTCTTTCTCTCGCCGAAGGATATATTTCGCATTGGGTTTGGAACAGATAATATGTCCTGGTGTCAAACCTGAGAATGGAGAGGGCGAAGGAGGAAACGGCATCCCCACTCTCCAGCAACTGGACTCGGAGCCCAGAAACTCCGGTGCATTCCTTATCCCGCCCTTTCTCCTTGTCTCTCTGCACGGGCACACACACAGCTTAGCGGCATTTTAGATATTTGGGTTTAGTAGAGAAAGCAAACGGAAAGAATGGGAGAGGGGAGAGAGAAAAATAAGTGTTCACTTTATTAAATATTCAACGCGGGCTGCTAGACAAATTTACGTTCGCCCTCATAAATTATTAAAAGTCGAAAGCATCTGTCTATCAAAACGCAGTTTATCATTAACTAATTTTACATGACAGCGGACTTGTTTTATTTATACAGAGCGCTGCCGATTTTTTTAAAACAAGAGAGTATACTATGGGTTTGATTGTTGATGAACACCCAGGGGAGGATAAACTGTGTAATGAACGCATCTCCATTTGACAGGCACTTCCTCATGTGTGTACAATGTATCATATTGATGTAGGAATTTAGGGTGGCACTTTGTAAGCAGAGTGTAATTCTGCATATATGCACCTCTGTGAGTCTGGATGACTGCCTGTATCCGTGTTACTGCACGTGTTTCTCACTTGTGCCTGTATGTATGGGTCTGTGTGCCTGTTTTGTCTGTGTGTCTGCGTGTGTGTCTGTGTGTGTATGTCTGTACCTGTTTGTCAATGCGTCTATCTATATGTGTGTCAGTGTGTGTCTGTCTGTAAGTATGTGTGTCTGTGTCAGTATGTGTATGTGTGTCTGTGAGTGTGTGTGTATCAGTGTTTGCTGTGTTGCGTGCATCCAGAGGGCTCATCGAGGCATCTAATGATCTGGTCATGTGGTATTATTATCTGTAATAAATGCAAACCGTCTTACAGTAATCAAGCTGATTAAAAATTACTGCGCGCCAAACACGGGAAGAAAATGGGGTTCTCATGTTTTATTCCTTTAATCAATCTGAGTGAGCCACGCTAGCAGCAACATTGCTGTCCCCTCCCTCTCTCTGTCCCTCTTTCACTTTAGAGGCTCCATCACTGGTATCGCCGTGGATGTTGCACCCACAAAAAAGAGTCTTTCCCGGACCAGGAACGGAAGCGAGCAGTGATATGCAAAAAGGACAACCAGGGGAGTGCTGATGAGTCAACGCAACTAATAATTTCTTTCTCATTCTGTCGCTGTCAGTCCCACCGTCTGCATTGTGGAGAGAGATATGATGAAAGTGACACAATCTATCCTCCCCCTTCCTTCCGCATTGGATCGGCAGCTCCCCTGAAAGTTTGCCTTCATAACTGGAATTTTGGAAAAGATTGTTTTCAATATTTCTTGTTTTCTTTGTATATAAAAGAGAGTTTTAATTATTATTGATTTGTGACAAGGAGTGACCGCTTGAAGGAAAACCTCTGGAGTTGTGTGTATGTGAGTTTCACTTTCTCTCGACCCCTCCTCACCATCCACACCCTTCCCCCAAATGCGAAGTCGGGCAGGAGCTGTCAACACAGAGGATCTGACAGCAAATTCAGCTTGTTAAACATTTAGACCTGGATCCCCTGCTTCTCACACATGGCCAGAGTCATATTTCAGCACATCCACTTTAAAGACACATCCTAGTAGTAAGTCACAGGGACACAGTGGGAAGAGTTTTTTTTCACACTGCTTACTAGAGAGAGAGGTACGGCCGCCTCTTCGGTGAAAGACCTAAAAAGAGAGCAGTTGTTAAAAGTTGGATTTGAACCAAAGGAGATAGTGACAGAAACATTAGATACAGCTACAATGTCACATTAAATAACTTTAATCCTTCGCAGCGTGCTGTTACTACCTCTCGATGCAGTTAAACGGCGGTATCCCCCCAAGTGTAGGAGAAGTGCTTCTTGTCAGAGTTAAAATGTCAAACAGCTGTTTGAAGCGTTAGAAAGTGACAAATTCATTTAAGTGAAAGCTTTGATGTAATGCATTTTGATGCCGAAATGTTCGTTTCTCGCAGTCCATTAGAAGAATTTAAGGTCTGTTTAAGTTGACAAAGTCTTAACTTACACGTCACATTTACAATAATCTGAAACCATTAATTGCAGATTTCCTTAAAAAAAGATATGAATTGATAGGAACGGGTTTGGGTGGGCCAGATCAATTTCTATTTCATAAGGAATGCTTAGAGGCTCCGTATCTTCAGTACAGCTTCCACTTTTTACTACATAAAAGGCAAATCGACTTTATTTTAACCACTATGCGTGTATGATCTGTCCAAATGCAAACGGAGGTTTTCCGAGGTCGGGCAAGTCGGCGCTCTGTAATCAGAATAAACTTGACCCATATTCTGTTCTTCCGACTGTTTTCTCTTACAGGTCTATGCAATCGCCACGGTGATCTGCCTCCGGGAGCTCTCACCACCACCCACCCGTGGCGGAGAATGGAAATGAGAAGTGCGAGCCCCCATCCCTACCCCCGAGACAGCCCCGAGAGAAGAAACAGCAGCCCCGAGGCGCAAGGTCCACCCCCCGGTAAGAAGGCCAGGCTGGAGCCGAATGGTAGCCCGACAGACGGAAGCAGACGGAGATCCAATGGCTCCCCAGTCAAGGCGCTGGGAGGTATGATGCACCGAGTCTGGGAGCTGACAGCAAGGGCCACATTCACACTGGGTGTCAGGGTTCACGTTGGTTAAACTTTCTGTGTGCTCGGTGTAGGATTACAGGAAGAAGCTCGGCAGATTTGATGCCCTGCGCAGTATGAGCAGCTCCTATCAGCCCCCTTGTCACCGTTCAAGGAGAGAGACACCAGGCTTTCTCCGAAGTGGGAAAACTTAATGGATTTTTGCCACTTAAACGTTATCCACGGTTTCCGCCAGCAGGTTCCTGTGTTAGCCGTCTCTTTTCGTTTTGGGGCATTTATAAATTTTTTTAAAACCAGAAGTGATTCGTTTAAAACGGTCTAATGTTGAGAGGAGCGTACTGGTTAACTAGGGAATTTTAGGACTCTCATCGTGAAAGGGAATATGAAAGGGTATCTGCACATATTTCTAAATTAATAGTAGCATGTCTCAAACTTCCCCAGATTTCCAGCATCCATACTGCGGATGCTGGAAATCTGAAATAAAAATAGGAAGTGCTGGATAAACTCAACAGGTCATTCAGCATCTGTGGAGAGAGAAAGATAGTTAAAGATTCAGATCGAAATGATCCTTCTACAAACTGATCATTTAGATAGTAGAAGGATAATTTAGATCCGAAATGTTAACTGTTTCTTGTTCCACAGATGCTGCCAGACCTGCTGAATTTATCCAGCATTTTCTGTTTTTATTCCCCGATATTGTAGCTTATCCTCCAGTGAAAGAACACCAATCTATCTGATTGTGACCGAAAGCCGCCTGTACGTCAAGGAGATTGACTGAATATAGATTTTCGTGGCACCATCTTTGGATTGTAATCTTGTTATCACAACTTCTCTGGTAGTCAGTCTTCATTCTGCCCTTTAAACACGTTGTCACGCAGAGAAGCAGTTGTTCACATCTTTCAATGCTTTAGTAGGGTTAGGAGATGAGTTGAATTGGGCTATATAATACGGCAGGAAGTACCAGTGTGTGTCTGGGGGAACATGATGAACGGGCTGTGACCTGTTTTCGGAGGAGATGAGGATTTCTGGAGTCGAAAATCCGAATTATTAAAACCAGCAGTTTGAACTATGAATTGTGAAATCAGACCGAAATAAAAACGCAAACAATGCTAACTAAAAGATTTGTTAGTCATGTTCACTGAATAATTGACACCATTTTAGGGAACCTCAGAATGTTGTTGGATAAAGGCGCTAAGTAGTGTTAACTCTCCAGGAGCCCCGGCTAGTTTTGAAAACTGTCGAATTCTTGTGTTCTCTGTGAATGTGATCGAGGGAATGACTAACCTCTCATTTGCACGAGCTGTTATTTGGAGTGTTTATTTGTGAACAGTTCCCTGATATCTTCCCATATCCTCGATAATCCAGGATATTTTGTTATCTGCTTTCACTGTCTTGGATTCCTAATTTAATTGTAGTCCCTGTCAGAAGTCTGAACAAGTCATATGTTGGTTTAATCCCACAGTCGCGATAGATTCAGGTTATTAGAACAACTAAAATATTGCAATCTTGTAACTCTAGTTAACATTACTTCAGTTAAAACAAAATAGGAAATAATCTACAGATTCATTTTTAAAGAGTCAAGGGGATTGCGGGAAAGAAAGTTAAATTCCACGGGGCAATTTGGTAATCATACTTGGTGAAGTCTAGGGTTCTAAGTGAGTAAGGACCAAATGATAAAGAAGCAGTTAAATGATGATGACTGCACCATTAAGATTTTTACAGTGAAAATGTTGACACTAGTATATATCGCGGTGTTATGGTTATGTGGTATAGATTTGCACTTGTTAAGAAGATGTAAAATGTTTCGGATGTATATATAACTTGTAAAATCGGCAGTTAACATTCACAAGGAACAACGTACAGACTTAGTACTCAAATGCCATTTGTCACCAGAGCAAGGTGTGACATCCATAAGTCAATCTGACTGAAATATGACGCAAAGTATAACATTTGTTAAACTGTCAAGCTTAGTAAATTGTTAAGGTTCTGCATTCAAATTTCACTATTCAAAAACAACGTTAAAAAGCTTACCAAATGGAAATAAACTAGAGCTTTGTAAATTGTAGGCTGCAGGAAAATTTGGTTGAGATATGGGTTTGTATTTATGTGCAGAGCTGCTGGGAGGGTGGTAGAAGTGAGTTGTCTCTCACCCTTTAAAAAGTATCTGGATCAGCACTTGGCGCATCACAACATTCAAAGCTATGGGCCAAGTGCTGGTAAACCGGACTCGGTAGGGAGATCAGGTGTTTCTCGCGAGTTGGTGCAGAAGGGCTGTAGGGCCTCTTCTGCACTGTATGGTTCCATGATTATAAATTAAAAAAAAATTATAGTAGGACCTACCTATAGGAGGCATTCCTTACCTTCTAACCGGCATCGGTTGTCTATTCATTCCCAAGTGCCCCCAGATTGCAGAAAACCCCGAAGAATGATAATACGCTATTTTGTTCTATTGAAGTTTGTTCCCTTTTAGCACAGCCAGTCTCTAATCGAGCCATCTGTTTGTACTTTGTTTCTCAACTAAGGCTGACATTTACAGAATGGGGCTTTGGATGCACTTTGTAAATGTATTTGCCGACAGGAAAATATTTACTGAAAAAGCATGGCCAAACACAGTTGCTGAATTGAACCTGCAAATTTAGCCGAATGCTGAAATTGAAATCTCAATTTCAGCATTCGATATTCTCGCCTTCTACTGATCACATTTGCTTAGCAATGTACTCATTGCAGAAAGCACAGAGTGATCTGACCAGAGTTACGTATTGACTGATTAGCCTATATGTTTTTCTTGTATCCGGATCTTAATTGAGTCGGTATTTAGAGAGTACTTTCCCCGCGCCCCCTTAGACTTACACTTATAAAGAACTGCAGTCAACTTTAACGTTCATTTTTCTTTTCGTTTTTCCTCTGGTAAGTTTTTGAGCATTGTTTTTTGAACAGTAAGTCACCTTTAAAGAATTTGTACGCATCAGTTAATGAGTCTGACACAATGAGAAAGCAGAATTAACATTAGTGGGGATATTGCGAGCAAGTCAAAATTTAATATTCTGATGCAGCTTCCCGTTTGTACCACAAAACCCAATTATTCTGCAAGTCAAAAACTAATCCCATTCCCTCGTCAAAATACATTGCTCAAAATCAAGTTAGTATATTTGTATAAATTTGTATATTTGTATATTACTATATCTGAGTGAGAATATTTTGCAAATGATCTGATATTTTAAATTGGAAAAATCCGTGATAAATGCTTGCTAGACAAATAATAACTTTTTTGTTTAAACTTTTGGGAAGTGTAAAAAGTTTTTCATTTTGCAGCAGAATCTGGCAGCAAATATTTTCTGTTTTCTCAGAGGACTTCGCACTTCTAGGTCTGTTCTGAGACCTCTTGCCTCTAATGTGCTTGCTGTGCATGTTGTCAGCGTTTCAGAGGAAATTAAATAGTATTATTTTTTGCTCAAATTAAACTAAAATGTCGTTAAAACAATCTCCCCAGTGACTTTCAGAGTTGTGCACGAGCTAGGTTAAAAGACAGTGGCAGTCAAGAGTGCATAGAGCTGCAGTGCGCAATAAAGACACTCTCTGAGCTCTGAAATCTGGTCTGTTTACCAAAAGCATCGGTGTACAGCTAGCATTAATAAACAAGTCACCGGAGAAAATCTACGTCCTGTCAAACAGCATTAACTAGTGACTGCGCTGTGATCAGATCTGACTGTTTTCGAAACAAAAGCCCGTGTGTTATTAAGTCTTTTTTCTACCCCACATTCAGGATCAACCCTGCCTGTGTTCTGTGTGGTGGAGCAGTCGGACAATCCTGTAGAATGCGAAGGCAAAGAGGAACATGCCGAATTTGTGCTGATTCGGAAAGACGTGTTGTTCAATCAGCTCATCGAGACAGCTCTGTTATCCCTTGGATATTCCCACAGTTCGGCAGCACAGGCTCAAGGTAGGATCCATTCTTTTTATTTGGCCACTGCATTTGTGTTCTGATTTGAAGAAGGGGAAAAGGAAAAATCATTCTTAAATCCAGTATCAGAAACTTGTTGTGGAGTGAAGGCAAAAAAAAAGTTGGTTTCATTGCAATATAAAAATGTTTTAGCAATGAGAGTTTGGTCACTATTTCTGTGAAGTGTAACCTCACAATGGTAACATCCCACAGAATTCATATCAATAGGACCTCAAGCGGTTTGAGCATGACACAGTATTATAATCATTACAATGCTATTATGTCTTAGGGCATCAAAAATCATCTGTTAGTAATTTGATATAGAAGAATTTCCTAATTTTATATTTCTCGGTTGGGAGATAAATGTGCAGAATCATGAACAGCACGATATCATGACATTTGATTGTGGTGTTGTAATTTCCCAAATGTTGGGATATTAAGCAATTTGTTTTAATGATGTCACATGCATTGGACAGGAAGGTGCTGATGTGTCTGTTACTATAAAATGAATCTTTTTTTTAATATTTGAAGAATACGTTCAAAGAATACATACAAAAAACGTCCCAAGTTTATGTCAGTGTTGGGCAGGTCGGACTGTTGGCTGGAATTGCCCTTTCCCATCCATTCCATACAACCTAGTACTGTAGTGTTAGCGTTGTGGCCTGCAGTTTATGGTGTAAATGAGGCCTGAATTCAGGTTTAGGTTTCAGGGTTCATTCAGCTTTGGGTTCATTCTAGTCCTGGAAAAACAATATACACAGCACAGGTTTAACAGCAGTGTGAAGCCTAAAATAAACTTCATATCAATTGTCTAAACACATCTCAAGACAAACTGTATATATTCCATGCCTTTCGTTTTTTATCATCTAACTGAAAATCAAACTTTCAAATTCATTGTTATCAGGCCTTAACTACCATTAGTGTAGGAGTCCAACATTTAGAGTTCATTAAAATGTATTAAGATGGGATCACGGGTGTCGGTCTATGTAGAAAAATACGTACTTTGTTCCCTCATTTTATTTTGTTTAAACTGGCTGGACTGTGTAGGTCATTTCATACACAATTTGTGCCTTTTGATACTGATAGAGACACAATGATGCCATTCATGGCAATTTGCATTAATAGTTTGGATAATGACAAATACTCAAAAATTCTGTAATTGTATCCTGAAGAGTTTTTGAGGACTTCAGTGTATATTCACCCTAATAATAATGCACTGACATTATACTCATAACTGAATTCTGGGTGGTTCAATAACTGTAGCTGCAATATTTCAGGTGAGCTAGATGGATCTTTTGCTTGATCGTACTGTAAAACACTAATCTGCCATTCTATGGGCCCAGGGTTAAATCCAGTTTTGACTCCCACTCCAACCTTGTTGATCAAAATGAGAGAGTTTTTGGACTCCCATCTGGGTTTTCAAATGGAATTACCTGATGCCAGGCCCTCCAGCTTCATAAGAGGAAAATTCAGGCATAGTGAGCCTTGGGTTGCAGAAATGCATCTTCCAAAAGTGCTCACACCACCCATGTCGAAATCTATACCCTAATAATCAACAACAAGTTGTATTCACGTAGCAGCTTTAATGAAGTAAAATGTCTGATGGCTTTTCAAGGGGATGTAATCATATATAAAAAAAAGAACCCAGAGCCAAAAAGGAAACATTACAACCAGTGATCAAAAGCTTGGTTAAAAAGGTAGTCTTCCCTCTTGGATGATTCAAAAAACTATATAAAGTAAAAGAGGAGAAATTCTAAATATGGTTTGTTTATGAAAGCAACCAACTATCGAGTTAGGTTTCAAGTAAGATTAATCCATTTCTAATCCAACTCCATCCCACATAATGGAATGTCATAGGACGGAAACAGGTAGTAGTTGTTGTGGGATGTGTGGGGTTTTGCCTCGCAGGGGACCTTGTGCACAAGTGTGATATGTCCTGCTTGGGATCTTGTTTGAGTTGTACAACCCGAACTCAATCCCCAACTTTGCCAAAATTGGTTCATAGTCCACATGGATCAGTTGTATGGAGCCAGAGTACATTAGGTTGAGAACTTGGCCTACTTGGACTGACACTTGCTTGCAGCAAGAGCTGGTTATGACAGTTGGGCCCACTCAAGGCCCTGATTCATTCAGGCTCCCATCCGATTATGCAAGTTTTACAGCATAAATGCTATCCCTGCAAGCAGGGTTATAAACACCCAATTTGTGTAATCAAGAATCAGAATGCATAATATATGAGAAATAAGTTTAGCTTCTGAAATCTGGTTAGATTACAATCTCAAACTAACTCTTTGATACCTTCCAGTGATCTATTAGCCTTGGGAGAGTGATGTCACCTTGATCCAGCTTTATTAAATTATTTTGTAGATTTTATTATGAGGGGTAATTTTCCAACATTTTATTGCAGAGTGGGGTCACCTTTTCCTACCAGCATCAGGTTACATAACTGAGAGTGTATATCATACCTTTCCAGAATGTTGATTAATAGTTAGAAAATTCTGAATTGCACATGCTTGAATTGCAGGTATGTACATTTATTGGATGGGCTTTGAAGATCAGTGACTATCTCTGCTATTTTTAATACTATGCTGTGCTAAGTGAAATGACAGATAGAACCCAGTGCTACAAACTTCCAACTGTCCCTTTGTAACCACATTCCATATGATTGACACAGTTCAGTTATTAGGAAGACCAAAACCATTGCCATTCTACACCTGCCTACTTCTCTCCCTAGCTACTGCCTCCATCTGAATCAGATATTTATAATCTTAGCAGTCTACTCAAACTGGGACTGTGCTTCCAACCGCATACCCTCTCCAACACAAGACTTATATCTACCTCAGTTCATCTGCTATGAAAACACTCATTCGTGTCTTGGTTATCTCCGAATTTCATTATTTCAATTCTGCTTTTGTATCCTATCCACCGTTAAATCCCACTCACTCATCTACCCATATACTTATTGATTTATTTTGGTGCCTGGTTCCCTGATATCTCAAACATAAATGTTTCATTCTCCAATTTAATTCTCTTTTTGCTTTTGTCCTCTCTGACCTCCTCCAACATTCCTCCAAAACATTGCATTTCCCTGCATTTTTAAGTCTTGTGCATTCCCTCTTCCTTCATCCCTCTGCCTTCAGTTATCTAGGCCTCATGTATTGAAATTTTCTCTCTAAGTTACTTTCCCTCCTCTCCCTTTGTAAGACCTTTCTTAAGATACTTCTGATTTACTTTCTTATCAACACTTCATATCTTTTTTTTGGTTTGCAATCCTTTTTTTGAAACTGTACTCCTGAGAGGCACTTTCCTACTTTAAACACACTATAAAAAGGCAACTTGTTTTTGAGTGCAGTGGTTATTTTGTGGTGTATTTTTTGGGGCTATTCAAATTCAGGCATACCTCCTGATAAACTCCCCTCAAATTCAGCTAGAGGGAGTCAGGCTCAAGGACACATAACTTAGTTCACTGAATCTAAACAACCTCCACCCAAAGGAAAAGAATCAATTAAGATTATTCCCTTTTTGTCAGTCTTATTTTTAATTAATTTTTAGCTAGATTGTAATTTTCCTAGATATTATAAAGATCTGGGTGAACTATTTCCCCATACAAAGAGAATAGAAATTGGGTTCATTGAGTGTTTGATACAGGAGACCTAATGAGACAATTTAATTTTTAAAAAACAAACATTAAAATTTATTATAAAAAGCAAGCATGCAATTTGGTGTTCAGTTTTTATATAAAAAGCATAAATTGCAAAACTAAGTAAATCCTACAAAAGAAAGGACAGCTAGTTCTTGCATGGAAATTTCCCATTCCACCACTGCAGTGTGTGAGACAGAAAATTTGGTGGATCTTTTAAAGGTCCAGTGAGCGTGGGCAGGAATTTCTGTCTTGGAGCATCTGTGGCTGGAAAATCCTTATTACTTACGGAGAATCTAAATTTCAACTTTACTTTTTATAGAAATAACACTTTCAAAATCAAATGTTAAAATAAGGTTATCCTAATCATTGAATATGTGAGACTGGTAAGGTTTGAAACATACCTAAAACAAATCTAATCTTATTTTAATTATAATGGGATATTTATAATGAATTTATGGACTTATATAATTAATGACCACGTAGATGATGTTCATCAATAATAGACTACTCCTAATCCACCTCTCATATTTGGTGAAAGCACTAACTATTATAATGAGTGCATCCCTTCAATTCTGTTAAATTGGACAGAATTTTCCCAATAAAGTACTAGCCAGTGTGGCAAGCTGCTAAGATAGGGCGAGAGGTGAAAAATTGAGTTTGCACACAGTTTCTCTCCTTTCTTGATGTTTTGCTAACGAAATCAGCTTTGCGCTGAAGCTGTTTTCAGTATTAACAACATTACTGGGTCCCAGATGCTGTCGTCCGGGCTCACTTACCAATGATTGAGGAGGGTGAAGCAGGGAGGTACAGTGATTGGAGGGGTATCGCCATCCAGAGCTGTAATCGAGGGGAGAGGGGGCGGGGAGCAGCAAAGTTTAGGCCAGCTACTGGAGGGATTGATCGTTGGGGGACAGGAATTGGGACTGCGGGCATGTCCAGGCCAGTGACCAGGGAAATGGGCGATGTCTTGAGTGGTGAGATAGTGTGTGGGGTGGGAGAGAGTGTTGATTGGTGCAGGCAGCGATCAGGGGTTTGAAGTCCGGCTGGCAATCGATGTTGTGAGATGTCTGGGGTCGCACTCGGGGGCTGGGGCGATAATGATGTCTTGCGAGGGGGTGGATGTGGGAAGTGATTCGAGATTGGGTACCTGTGTAGTGGACAGGTAGTGTAGTGCCCCTAGAGCTCAGCAGCCACCTTCACAGAGGAGCTGAGGATCCACCCACCCCCCCATTTGCTGGAAAAACCTGCAAGAAAACCTGCCGTTTTCAACACTTAGAATTTTTTTGAGAAAACTCTGCCCTAAATGACATCATGGCATGAATACCACTGTGTTTCATACTGATCTTTCAGACATCTCCGGATTGCAATCATCCCACACTCTGTCACTTTTTGGGAGAATGGTGAGTTGTTCGCTGGTACTGTGTCCTAAACATGCCACTAAACCTAGCTGCAGAGTGTTCAGGCATCACTTTACAAGGATGCCCTAATCTCACAAAGCATTGGGAGACCCTTCCCTTTCTCTGTGGATGTGCTCCCACCCCTCCCTGCCATCAGTAGCATAGTCCCCCACGCTCTTGCTGACATGGTCACCAACATTGTGGAATTGGGGTCCTCCGTTGGGTCTCCCTACCTGACCTCCAACATGCCCCTGTCATAGCCCCACACCTTTGGCATTGCCCTGAAACATTGACATGACCAACTGTCACTTCCAGGGTGCCCCGCAGGCACTGCCAGGTGGGCACAATCAAATGTACACTTCCCGGCTTTGCCTTCGATAACCTGGGGGCTTTAGTGGCAACAGATTTCCCTCACTGTGGCCATCACACCTGGTCTCCAGCCTGGCAGTGACAGTTGTTCACTACTGGAGACCAGTACTGTGACATCTCGCTGGAGAGGTAAGAACAGTAATGGAGAGGGATGATTGGATGCCAAATCCATTAATGAGATTGGAAAATAGTCAATCTCATGTTAATCAGCCTTTTTGAGTGTGTTCCAGTTTGTGTTAGTGGAAAGGAGTGTGATGATCGCAAACTGTTTGGCACTGCCAGTGGAACTGATTTTTAGGCTCACACATTATTTTCTGTGATTGGCACAATCTATGTCAATGGTAGTGAGGTCAGAAAATTGCCCCCATTGTTTTGAATTTATTCTTGAACTGGACCTCAAGTAACAGCCATATTGGATGTTTTGCTTAGTCAAGATTTTGAGAGGAAGTTTGGTGGGGGCAGGGAGGGGGAGGACCAAGAAAAAGTCCATCGATTTAAGATGGACCTTAAATTAAGATGGGCCTGGTTTTGCGGTGAGCGCAGCCAGAAAATCCCACCCATAGTATCCAGAAAGATAAGACGTGGAGCCTAATATTCTTTGATTATTGGAGCTCACAATGGTATGCTTACATGCTAATGGAACAGCAAGAATCATGGAATACAATTTTTTTAGGTGTGTGAATCTCTTATTGGTGAATTCATATTGCATTCAAGGAATACTGTGTCATAAGCTACTTCTGCTTCTGTTAAAATATTTTTTATTGTTAGCTTACCTGAAGTTACTTGTAACTTTAAAGCCAAGTACTGCAGATGCTGGAATCTGAAACAAAACAGAAAGTACTGGTAAATCTCAGCAGGTCTGACAGCATCTATCAAGGAAAGAGAATAGAGTTAAAGTTTTAAGTCTGAATGATCCTTTGTCAAAACTGAAGAAAAGGAAAATCGAAGAAGATTTATGCTATGAGGGTGAAGGGTGCATGTTGAGATGGCTGTAATTGATAGGCCTAGCATAAACACAAAAAAAGGGAATATAAATGTTGATGATAAAGACTGAGGAAAGTAATAAGAGCGTCCATTAAGAATGTGTGAATAGCAGAATAACAGCCCTGACAAAGGGTCATCCAGACTCAAAATGTTGGCTCTATACTCTCTACACAGATGCTGTCAGACCTGCTGAGATTTTGCAGTATTTTCTGCTGTTGTATTGTTGTTATGTATTGTTGTCTATTTGCGGATTGGCTGTTCCACAGAAACTCTCAGTACACTGATGATGGCAATACGGTAACAGTCAATAATGCATCTATCTTTACAGTCACTTTCAAACAAGTATCACAAAGAGCAACTTAATAAGGAGCAAGTAATCTCTGGAGATTCTTCAACACGGTAGCACTTCAGTGGATTATTTCATGAAGGAATAGAACTGGAGAGTTGCTTGGGTGGATTAATTTTCTGTATTTAGTCACAGTATTGTGTTGCAGTCCGTATGTAAGAGTAAAAACTGGCTTTTGGTTTGTGATTTTGCACATGGATCAGTTGTCTGATCTTAGTCACACTGCTTTAGAAAAGGAGGAATAAATACAATACAACCCCTCCTGCCAAACAGGATTTACCTTTCAATCAGCTAGTCATAGATTATGAGCATTGGAAAATCCAAGGGGGCGATTCTCCCCAAAAAAATTCTATGTGCTGAATTGGTGGGAAAATTGGTGTAATTCATGATTGTTTCTTCAATGGGAGTTCAGACTGGAATTTCCCATACTCTGTGCAATGCAAAGCTCACAATCATGAATATCATTAAAAGCTCAGGGGTGGGACCTATTCACACTGAAGCCTGAAAGTTCCAGGCCTCTGCACATGTGCAGTGGCCCCAAACTGTCAACCTCCAGTTTGCTGGCCAGCTCAATTGCTGACCAGCCTGCGACCTCCATATTGCTGCCCCACCAGCACTTCCCCCACTATGATCATGGTCCCACAAGCATTCCCAGGCCAGCTCTGAGCCCCATCCCATCCTAACATGCCCGACTTCCAGCACCCCCCCCACCCCCCCAGTGGTGACAAACCCTCCCACTCTCCCCACCCTGGCAAATTCCCCCGTCACCATCCCCATCCATCTCACCCCCACATGGGAGGCAGACTATCCCTCCTGGTAGACTACCTCCCCCAGCCCGCTCTGATCATTGGCCTTCCTCCAGATATGGACACTTTGTCTCTTGGGCAGGGTCAGGGGACATAGTTTGCCACTGCCAGGGTGCCCATGCCCACTCCTGACCCATGGGGGGCCCCGATTGCCTACCTCTCACTCCACTGGGGTCTTCTCTGGTTACCCGAAAGTGGGGAGCTAGAATAAAGCCCGCTGGAGTGAAATCGTCTGGCGGCGTGGGAGATGCTATTGACCCCAGAGAATTTAGACCTGAGCCTGATAATGACATTTAAATAACATTGAGAATAGATTAAAATCATTTATCTGGTCTTCCTGCCAGTTTCCAGTGTGATCTTGACCTTCTCTGGTCTCCAGCGGTGGGAAACACGCATGCGTCAGGAATGCATTCGCAAATCCTGCGAATCAGCACACATGGTTGTCTCCCAACCCGACGCATCACACGACCCATGGGTCACAACAGGAGAATCGCCCCCAAATGAGTAAAAGAAAATGAAAGAAATGATCAACGTCAAAGTGAATTCTCAGAGGATATCTGTTTTGGCTGACCAATAAGAATGGTACTGGTTTACACCAATGTAAAAAACACATTTATGTACCCTTTTCTAAGGAGGCACAACCGACCTAATAATAGTTCAAACTTTCAAACCCAATTTAACCAAAAAGAAAAATTATAATAATTATTTATGGCCACCATGCACTCTATTCATTGTGATGCCAGTGGTGGACACCCCATGCTTCTGCTCTAGGACATATGAAGAAAACTGGTGAGGGACTCAGACGGTCAGAACCAATCTCCCCATGGACATGGACTTATAAACTGCTGCATCTTCCAGGCATAGAAGCTACAAGACACTCTTCCAATCTGCTCACTCCAGTCTGCACTGAAGAGCTGAGAGATGAATTTGAACATAACTCTATGAATTAAAAAAATCTGCATCTCATTTCGAAGTTTTATTGGTAGATAAGGAGCTGGCTTCTAATCTGATTGCATGTCCCTATGTGAATACATTTAATCTAATACTATAAGGAATAACACTATTTGAGGAAGGTGGTACATTGGCACAGTAGTTAGCATTGCCCTTTACAGTACCAGGGGGCCCAGGATCAATTCTAGCCTTGGATGACTGTCTTGTGGAGTTTACACATCTCCCTGTACCTGCATGGGTTTCCTCTAAGTGCTCTGATTTCTTTTCATGGTCCAAAAATGTGTAGGTTATGTGGATTTGCCATGTTAAATTGCCCCTTACTGGGGAATTTTCCCATCCCGCTCGCCATTGGAATTGTAGCGGGCGGGGATGCAAAGGTTCATTGACCTTGGGCGGGGTTTTTTAGTTTTGTGATGGGCATCGCTGGAAAGTCCCACCCTTAGTGTCCAAAGATGTGTAGACTATGTGAATTAACCATGGTAAATGTGTGGTGTTATGGGGATTGGATGCGGGAGAAGGCCTGAGTAAGGTACTATCAGAGAGAGTAGATGCAAATTGAATGGGCTCCATCTGCATTGTAGGGATTGTATGATCCTATGAACACACGATAGAGTTTTTTGTTGATCTTGCAGTGTTTTTGATGGAATAGTGTAAACAAGATTTAAAAGCATAACCAGGCCAAATCATGTCAATGTGCACTTGGACTGACAATATTAATGAGTTATTCACTGACTTCGCCTACCCAATGTTTGTTTGAGCTTCATCAGATATTAAAGCTGCTGATTAGAATTATGTGGATCTGGAATTTTAGCCAGTGTGGTTAGAAAATAAATATATACCACCCTGGAACTCTGGCTAGGACTGCTATATGTGCATTAATGAGGAATCTGTAAAGTAATGATAATCTAGAAATGGTGAAGTCACATCCATTTTTCTAACAATGCATGTTTATTCCATTCATGAGTTGCAAGAATAGTTTAATCAAGGAGTGTTTCAGCTTTCACTGTGGTTTGTCAGCAGTTGGCTTTCCGATGGGAATACACTGAACATTTGTACACTTTTTGAAATTTTAAGAAAAACAAATATAATCAGAAGTTGCACAATGTATGCAAACTGCAAGGGTCAAAGTTTATGCGTCAACCCAAGTAGTCAAAACTATGTACTAAAGGTGCTTGTTTGGATTTTGTGCAGAAGATTATCTGAGTACTTGGGCAGTATAATCACCCCATAATAGCGAGAAAACGGGAGTGAACAGCGCTGTGTAGACTGCAATCGTCCTACACTTAGTGTAATCAATTATTAATCAACAAGTTGGTGAAGCTGGAATTTGATGTTGGTAAACATGTAAAAAATTGTAAAAATATTTGAGGAATTGTGTGGTCCTTTTAAAAACTGCTATTTTGTTTCAGTGTTTGGAGATTTAAAATGCAAAGTACATCCAGAGTTCAAACTGAAACATTTGCATCAAAACATCAAGCAGTAGTCTTGACAAGACAACCTGTTTTTTGAACTTTACCCAATCAGTTTAAAACAGGCATTTGGCAACCAGGAATCTATGGAATTTGAATTTAATGATGTTGACAACATCAGACCAATCCTATTGTAGGAAAATTGATAGGTCATCACAGGTATTAAAGAGAGCAACAGAAGAAGAGGCTTGAGAGCCACCTCTCAAGCCTTAAGAGGGAGAGAGCAGCTCTCAACTCTGACAACTAAGAGAACTCACTATCCAACTAGCGAAAGGTTGCAAATCAGAAAGAACTTTCAGGCAGAGGATTCAACAGAAGGACTCCAAATGTTTCCAAAAGCCATAAACCCCTGGTTGTATTTTTGACAGTGACTGAATTCTATTATTATACATTTTTTTCGTTAATGAATGAGTATTGTACTTACTTGACCAATTTTCTAGTAAAATCTTATTTTATTTGGTATGTTACTTGTTTCATAGAATCATAGAAACCTCACAGTACAGAAAGATGCCCTTCGGCCCATCGAGTCTGCACGGACCATAATCCCACCCAGGCCCCATCCCCACATACTTTATTCTTTAATCCCTTTAACCTACGTATCCAAGGGCACTAAGGGGCAATTTTAGCAATGCCAATCAACCTAACTGACATGTCTTTGGGACGAAATCCATGCAGACATGAGGAGAATATGCAAACTCCAAACGGACAGTGACCTGAGCTGGGAATCAAAGCCAGGTCCCTGGAGCTGTGAAGCAGCAGTGCTAACCACTGTGCCACCATGCAGCCCCAATTTAGTTTAGTTAAAGTCCTTGTTAGTCAAATAAATAAATTGTTAAGCATTCATTTTAAAATGAGTGTCTGATATTTCTGTTAACTAGTAAATGTTACTGATGAACAGTTCACACTTTCCCATACACTTCTATCAGATTTTAAGGTGAGATATTCCTCTTTGAGGGATTCAGAGCTACTTCCCAAAAGGGCGTCAATCTCTACAGCAAAACATGCTATTATGGAATCCCCAGCCATGTGACTGCCCAAACTGGCTGTAATTTTGCACTGTTAACAAGGGGGAGCTGCATTTGAACACACACTCTGCACTCACAACTGGTCACAGTAGGAGGATGGTGATGCATAGGCCAGCCTACTGTTTCATGGAGAGAGATTGAGGACGCCTTCTGGATGCCATGGAGGAGAAAGAAGCCATCTTGTATTCCTAAGAGGGCAGAGCAGAGATTCAAAAGCAGCCTGAGATGTGGTGGCTGCCGCAATCAGTGCCCGCAGCCTGACCCTGAGGATTGGTGCCCAATGCCAGAAGAAAATGAACAACCTCATCTGGGCTACAAGGGTGAGTGTCCATCTGTCTCGTTCTGGCACAAATCTCCAGAGAACGGAGGGAAACATATTCTCAACACCATCCTCATTTGCGTGCAGCTGCATCAAGCTGTGTGTAGATCCTTGGTACACTAACAGCAAAGTGCCATTACTTTTTGAAGTTCTACCTGTACCAAGTGTTGAGAAAGATGGTCTGGCCACACTACAGTGGAATGCTCCAAGTAGTTGGACTGCACCGTAGCACCTGCATTTCATGGAGAAATGTTTCCGCAACATCACTTTGACCACATGGTGATCAAGCAGTGGTTAGTGCATAATGTCCTTGAGGTCCTGAGAGAAAAGGAGATGGCAGATCTGGTCGGGTGGTTCCCTGAGCAGATTGTCAGTGTCATCTGGCAGAATGCCTCATCACCACGACTCACAAACAAGCACCAAGGCCTGGCTTAGCTGGTGGTGAGAAGGGCACTCCCCATCAGATCCTTTATGCACATCCAAGGTCTCAACATCATCGCACACTGCCCTTGAAGCAGCAGCAGGGATGATGAGATAGTCACACACCTCCTTGTGGAATGTGCCTTTGCAAAGAAGTTCTAGAGTGAGATGCAATGGTATTTGTTGAGGTTCATCCTGAGCAGCTCGGTGATGCAAAACTGTGTGCTCTACAGGCTGTTTCCGGGGATGTACACTGAAACAAATATCAGTTGCTGCTGGAAGGTCATCAACTCGGTGAAGGATGCACTTTGAATGCACTGGAGGAACTTGCTGATCTTCCAATTGAGAGATTTGTCCTTGACCGAATGTTGCAGACTGGCACATTCCAAGGTCCAGGACTACATGCTGAGGGGCACGCTCAAGCTTGGAGCAGCCACCTCAAAGGCACAATGGGGAAAGGCCATCATGTAAAGCTTTTCAACAGAGACAGATTGAGGGCCTGATAACTGCAGAATACTCTTGGCCTCCATGACTGTGCATGAAATGGAAAAATAACAGCACACAGTAAAATCTGAGGCGTGTATATAGTTTTAAGTAATGAAATGTAATGAATGCAATGTGGTGTAAATAAGTAGAGTATTGTACTGGAAGAATGAATTTTTTTTGCACTGTCTGTAATTTTTGGATCTGTCATTTTGCAGTAGTTTATTTGAGATTTCTTTTTAATGAAAAAAAGATCAGTCCTATCTGAATGTCCGTAGCAAGCCACTCCCTGAAATCTTGTGGCTGTCCATCACCCATTCCCACTGCATCGTCCCCAAATCCCTTTGGCACAACCACTGTCTAGTGAGGCACAGTGCCAACATATGCCATGAATTCTGCCCCTACCTCACTCCTCCAGTGTGCCAGCCATCAGTCTCTCAATCATCTCTTTTTGTCTCCTCAGAAGAAGATGGCCCATAATAGAAGGGAGGAGACAGGCAGGGGTATTCCTGAATTGCATCTCCTGACCCCCTTTGAAGAGCAAGCAATATAACTCTCAGGGGAGACACCCGAACAAGCTGTAAGTGACCGTGACATCAGCAATGTACCACAGAAGAGAAGATTCATAAAATCTTCATTCATATGACTGTTGTCAATTAAGTTGCAATCTGACCAGATACTTGTCCCTCCCTCGCACTGAACCATTGTTTTGCAGGAACAACACCTGATGAGCCAGGCCCTCAGGAGTTGGCACCCCATATGACCCCACTAGCATTTTGCAGGAAAGCTCTGAGGAAAGCACCAACCAGGCATTATAGGCATCAATCACCTGCACAGTCTGCCAGTGCAGAGTCACATACCTTGATGGGTGGTATTAGTAGTTGATGGGGCACTTTTTGGTGAGCACCACACAGCCATTGATGCTCATCAGGTGGAAGTGGGAAAGTCCAAGGGATTATGCAGGTAAAGGTCTGCCAAATCCAAAGAAACAGCTGGCTCCCAGCTAGATGTCAAGCTGCTAAGAATAGTTCTCACAGAAGCAGAGTTGCGGACTGCAGGAGGGAGACATTCCAGCAACTGCAAGGTGGCTGTGCAGTCTCATAGCCTTCAGGCGCAGAAGTTAATGCTGGCATTTGCATGGCACCGAAGCCAGCACCGCAAGGATGGTGACCACAGTGGAAAGCCTGGAGTAGGAAATGGTAAACACAAGATGTCTCGCAACACCGGGTTAAAGTTCTGAACTCCCACTCACCTGATGAAGGAGCAGCAGTCTGAAAGCTAGTGGCTTGTGCTACCAAATAAACCTGTTGGACTTTAATTTGGTGTCGTGAGATTTCTTACTGTGTTTACCCCAGTCCAAAGCTGGCATCATGACTACTGTAGGAAATAGTAGCCATGGGAAGATCCAAGACTTAGCCAAGTTGCTGAAGGCCATGACTGAGGACCTTGGTAGCATGCTCGAGATACAACGGGCATATCCCATCCAGGAGTCCAGCAATCCCTAGCCCTTCTCAGTCCTCCCTTCCTGGTACCAGTGCACCTCATGGACAGAGGGCACATCAAAGTTACATCCATGATACCTAAAAGTTGGCTGGACATCCCTTGGTCTTGGTTCTCCAAAGGATGCCTGCCAATGGTATCAAAGATCATGGGGCACGGAACACAGATGATTGCCTCCACCTCTGATGTGCATCCAAGGAGGGGAGTCACCTAGATGTAGTGCCAAGCCACATAAGGTTAAGAAGTTGCAGGGTCACTAAAAGGGCACAAAAGAAGGCAGATCCTGTAGGCAGGATGTAGGGATAGGATATACAGATAAGGTAATGTGTATCATAAAGGCTAACCATTAAAGAATATTGTCCCCGAAAACCACAATTTCTCTGTCTGTGCCTGTCTCTCACATGGACCATCACCCACTTAACCCTAGGCTTGGATCCCTATCTAGCCTCCCCCCCCGGCAACCACTCTGGGGCATTGGACTGCATGGTGGTGTTTCTGACCCTAACTCAGTCATGGGCCCAGGCATGTGTGCAGTCAGAAGACTGGCAGGAGTCAGACTTTAGAAAGGCAGCATCACAGCTTGCCTCACAGTGAGTGATCGTCACAGCTGCTACCTGGACAAGTTACTCACTGACACAGCTAACCCCAGCCCATCACCCTAGTGTGATGTCAGTGAGACGCTCAGTGAGGGAAGGGCATGCAATATTTTGGAAAGTTTTGGAGGGGAAATCATTGAAGGCTGTATAGGGAGGTGGGGGGAGTCAGTCATTGTTGGAGCTGCTGGACACCATGTCTCCTAATTGATCAATCTTGTGGCAATGAGGGATTCCCTGGTACGCTGGACCTTTGCCGTTGCTTGTCTTCCGTCCTCTGGATCCTCTTTGGCTTTGTCCTCCATACACTTATGGTCCCAGAGGAATCCACCTGATTCTCCTCCTTCTCCAAAATGTTGCCCTGCTGCTGCACCAGATGCGGATTGAAGAGCAGCCCATTACAATACGGAAAACCCTCTGGGGTCTTTACTGGAGGGCACCGCTGGAGCGGTCCAGGCAGCAAAGGCACATCTTGAGCAGGCCAATTCACCGCTCAATGACATATCGGGTGGCAGTGTGGGCCTCATTATAGTGGGCCTCTACCTCTATCTCAGGCCTCCGCACTGGTGTCATCAACCATGACCTCAGCAGATAGCACTTGTGCCCCCATGAGCCATCCCTGCAGCCTCGGGTAGTTCTTGAATACTCCGGGGATATCCCAGTGCCCCAGGGTGTAGTTGTTACACATGCTCCCCTTTAGAATGCACATACGTGCATGATGTTGAACATCTGGATTGATGAAGGGCATTCCCTGATGCCACAAATCATCTATATCCCCTTGCACCTGAGGGATGCCAGTGATGACAGCAAAGTCTGCAGCTCACTCATCTTGTTGGGCTTGGCTCAGGTTAAAGTGGATGTAGTGAAATGCCCAGACATACAGGAGGTCATGGATGCAATTGTGGGCAGACGACTGAGATGCCACACAAGTTCCTGCTTGAGCACTGGAACTCATGGCGAAGAAGTTTAGGGCTGCTGTGATCTTCATGGCTACTGGGAGTGAGTATCCTCCTCTCCCACGAGGTGCCACACTGGCTCATTACTGGGGCAAAGCACTCAGCAGCACATGGTATCCAGCAGCTCATCATACGATGTATGAGTCCTATTCAGCTGTGGTCTCCATCTTCAACGTCTTCTGGCACCCTGTTGTGGTGATGGGTGGCCAGGACCCTGCCCCAATCAGCAACTCCTTGTTGTTCTGGTGTGGCCATCAGCTTGGGTTTACCTTGCCAAGGGTGGCGATGGGTTTGAATCTCATCACGGTAGATGGTGGAATTTGAATTCAATAACAAATTTCTGGAGTTAAGAATCTAATGATGACATGAAACCATCGTTAATTGTCAGAAAAACCCATCCTGTTCACTAATGTCCTTTAGGGAAGGAAATCTGCCATCCTTACCTGGTCTGGCCTACATGTGACTCCAGAGTCATAGCAATGTGGTTGACACTCTACTGCCCTCTGAAATGGCCAAGCAAACTACTTAATTCAAAGACAATTAGGAATGAGCAATCAATGCTGGCCTAGTCAGTGATGCCCATGTCCCATGAATAAATAAGAAAAAGCCACCACAGCAGCAGCGAGGATTATTGCTCAATTCCAATGGTTCCTCCAGAGAGAGAAAAGGAGAGAGGGAGAGACAGTCCATAAGGTCATCAATCCCTGGTTTCTCAATCTCTCTCTTGTGCCCATGACTCTGGATGCTGCCAACGCTATATCATCCCTACATCAGCACCATACAAGCCTCAACCCGACAGTGACCACCGACCTGAAGATAACTGGTACAACCCGGGACCCTCCAAGTCCTTGCATCCTTGATAGCCCTTCATGGCACTGGCTGACCTGCCCTCATGTATCCTGGGAGCTGGTGCTGAGCAGTACTCACCTCCTCACACACTCACAACTGTTGCACCTGAACTACACTTCAAGGGACCAGTAGTGATTCGCACCCTCCTGATCTTGCTGGAGAGGTGGGAACATTCTAGGAGAGGGGTGATCGTATGCCAAACTTTGCTAATGAGATTGAAATCCAGTCAATCTTGTGCAAATCAGCCTCAAGCCCTTTTGAGGCATGACCTTTACACCATTAGGAAGGGTCTGGGATGATTGAAAACTGTTTGACACCAGGCATGAAACTGATTTTTCCAGGACTGGCATGATCTGCATCAGATGTGGTGAGATTGGAAAATCATCCCCCTTAACTGCAGAGAGCTTTGGCCATTTTGCTTGTTAACTTCAAGGGCTGGGTTTCATCAGTCGGAGCTCACAGGGTATAAATGTGTGATGTGAGCTGAATAAGCGAATAAGAGAGCAAGCAGTAGGATATGTTAATAGGGTGAGATGATTTCAATAGAATGTGGAAGGCCCATGTGAGCATAAACACTGAGACAGACTGATTGGTCTTAATGGTCTATTTCTGTGCTGTATAATTTAATATAATTCTATATAATTCAATAAGAGACCACCATCCAAATGATACAACATCTAACTTTCTTCCCTATGGTAACTCCAAACTTGTAGAGGAAGAAGGGCAATTATCCATTTTTGTCACAAATCAATTGAAAAAATAAGCAGTTCATTTAACACTTTTAAACTTGCTAACAGTTCCAGATAAGGAAGGTCTTTTTGTTTAGAAATGTATGCCATTCCAAAGCAGCATCTATGATTTCTTTGGAGGCAGCAGCAGAGGTATCGATAGCAGCAAAGGTGGACACAGGAGCCTGCCAGATAGTGAAGGCGGGTGCCTGAGTTCCAAGTGAATCTATTCCTGTTCTTTAAATAATGCAGGGAAAGGAATGGTATTGTGCCAAGGCAGTGGTATAAATAGGTTTGCTGTTGGCAAATGTCACGTTAAAATGAGGAGTCTTCTGGGAAATGAAATATCTTCCCACTTTGAGGACCCAGTTCACTTTGTGTTGCCAGCACCCAGTGTAGAATAACCTGATTTTCTGGTCCATTGATGTCAAAGAAAAGGTGGCTAACATGAGCACCTGACTTACAAGACCAGTAAATTGAAAATTATTCCCCTTCCTCCCCAGCTCCCCCCACAGCTTGGCACTACTTACGCTGGCATTAAAGAATCCACGACTAAGAAAACAGTATTGGTTATAAACAAGACAAAATATCAGTTCAACCAGCAACTGATGGATGCTCAGCATATACCCCAGAATTATTTGGACGTGAGTTTGATCAGGAAAAGATATTGTCCTTGACCCCACTGCACCCATCAGCCACTCCCTCCCAGTAATCAGGACTCAAAACTGCGAGGGAAATGTAACCACAGCACTACGGTCATTAAACACAGTTAGCCTGCTATAAATGGGTGTTACACCAAAAATAAAGAAACTGCCTTCCTACCTTTTTAAATTAAAATATTTATCAATGGAACTTCTATGTTGAGCAATCCAGGCAGTCCCATTTGCTTGATTTACCCAGTTGGGACCCCAAAAGTTTATTTCCCTCAAATGCCCATAACTGACTTCGTGGGTAGGACACCCATAGGATCAGGAGGGTCAGTGGTTTTCCGCTCAATCCAATGTTACTGCCCATCGACTAACCTGGAGAGTAAACCTGGAAATGATATAAAACCAGTTCTTACACCTGATCCTGTCAAGTTTGGCTCAAATTGTCCCCTTGATTTTTATAAATTAAATAATGTCACTGTCAACTATCCATTGGGAAATCTGACCTCCGAACAAAATCCTGAGACAGATCTGAAAAATGACTTGGTTTTTAGTTGTTATGGAAACAAATCTCCCTTCTTTTGTTTACTATCAGAGCCACCTTAACCTTCTATACATGTTGTGGCAAAATGAATTTTATCTTAGATCAGTATTACTTTACAGAAAGGGGGCTAAGCTACTGCTGGAGGTGATAATGACAAATGTATGACCCGTCACTTGCAAGTACTAAAAACAGACTTAATTTAGAAGCTCTAATATTTAATATTTTAGTAATTGTATAAACAGACAGTTTTTTTCTCAGGCCTCAGTTCAGGGCAATGAAGTGTAACTCTATCCAACATTAATCTGAGAATGATAGCGTTTAAATGGTGCTGGTGCCCTTCATGTCTGGATGTAACCAACACATATTGCTGGTGGAACACTGTGTTCCGTAATGAAGAATAAGGTGGATAGTATTTAGTGCAATAAATGTCTCTGAGAAGCCACAGTCTTCAGTAGAAGTGGTGTCTTTGCTGTTCATAGAACAAAATAGAACACAGCAAAAATAGAGGTCAACATTTCAGGGACTGGTTTAAACTTACAGACAGAACATTTGTGAGGAATGTAAGAGCACAATAGTACATCCTGTACAATAGTGATCTTGTTGAAAGAATATTATATGATTAGAATCATACTGCCGAAGGAGACCATTTGACTCATCATGCCTATGTCAGCACTTTGAAAGCAATCCAGTTATTCTGATGCCCTAGTAAACAATAGTAATCCTGCTCAGTATGAAAGAATCTGCAGGTTCAGGCATTTGGTGTACGTACTTGGCTGAAGAGACAATAATGCGAAGCTATCATCTGTGGGAATATGATTGAATGCCTTTAAGTCAAAATGCCGCCTAAAAGTATAGCCGTGCAAAATATACTTTTTCAAGTATACATTCAATTATATTTTGTAAATGTCCTTTCCTAACTGTGATGACTTCAGCCAGGCTAATGAGATTAGCTTGCTAGAATTTGAACTACCTGATGAGTCTTCTCTAAATTAATTTGAGTTTGTTTATTTGGTTGGTGTCAAAAGAGATACCTGATGAGTCTTAAGGTACCTAAAAGAGATATCTGATGAGTCTTAATTGATGGTTAAATCAGTGAGCCTCGTGCTCCCTATTTAAGCAGGTGTGTCAAACACGCAGATGGCATTCAGCAGGGAGCAACTGGAGAGCTGGCTGTGTACAGATGTATGGTATAAATAAAGTACCTTGGTGACCAGACTTTCACCTCCATGGAGTTATTATACAACTTTGACAAAGGGTCATCTTGAAATGTCAGCTCTTTTCTCTCCTTACACATGCTACCAGACCTGCTCAGATTTTCCAGCATTTTTTCTCTTGGTTTCAGATTCCAGCAACCACAGTAATTGACTTTTACCTTTTGTAAATTATTATTGAATCTGCTTCCATTACTCTTGTAGAAAGTGCATTCTAAATCCTGCTGTGTAAAAAATAATGGAGATGTGCCATTAGTATAAAGAGTTCCAATGTTCCAACTTTGGGTGGAATTTAGTGACGTCATAAAATTTCACCCAAGGCTAATGAAGATTTCCATTCTGGGAACTCACTCATCCTGATTTCAGTGTGGGCAAGGTGGTAGAGCTTCGACCTTTCTAGATGTACTGGTATCGGTTAAGCACAGTTTTAATAGCTTTCAGGAAGGTTTTAATACAAAGGTGTTGTCATTGTGTCCTCCTCATAATCCCCTTCTGTTAAGACCTAACAATGAAAACATGGCTGTGATTTCACAGTCTGCCTCGTAATGTTTGTTTCAAGCCATTATGGGGATGGGGAGTGCTTTCTCATTCTGCTTGCCATGGGAATCGTAGCAGACAGAGGAGGACAATGCAAAGGTTTATTGACATCGGTAGAATTTTCCAGCTTTGGGTTGAGTGCAGCTGGACAATCCCACCAGGATGTCAGCAAGAGGGACTACAGTTAGTGTTGCTGGATTAGGACGGGGTATAGAGTACAAAAGTTGGCGTCTGATGTTACACCTGTATAGAACATTGGTTAGGCTACATTTGGAGTATTGTGTCCAGTTTTGGTTGCCACACTACCAGAAGAGTGTGGAGGTTTTGGAGAGAGTGCAGAAAAGGTTTACCAGAATGTTGCCTGGTATAGAGAGTCTTAGCTATGAGGAGAGATTAGGTAAACTGGGATTGTTTTCCCTGGAAAGATGGAGAATGACGGGAGACCTAATAGAGGTATATAAAATTATGAAGGGCATAGATAGGGTGAACAATGGGAAGCTTATTCTCAGGTTGGAGAAGCCGTTCACGAGGGGTCACAGGTTCAAGATGAAGGGACCGACGTTTATCTCAGATGTCAGAGGGACGTATTTAACACAGAGGGTGATAGGGGCCTGGAACACTCTGCCAAGCAGGGTGGTAGAGGCAGACATATTGAGATCATTTAAGACTTATCTGGATAGCCACATGAACAGACTGAGAATGGAGGGATACAAAGGAATGGTCTAGTTGAATCGATGATTGGCACAGTCTTGGAGGGGCGAAGGGTCTGTTTCCTATGCTGTATTGCTCTTTGTTCTTTTTTAGGACATTAACAAGAATTCCATTCCTGATCACTGTTCAGCAATCCCTGCTGGAATATGGGTGTGTGTGTCGATATCTGGTAAAGAAAGGTTTGGGTTCAGCTGTAATGGTCCCTGCAGTGGAATATCCTGACAGCACCCACTCAGCATTGTCGTTGTCAGCTGTCTCTCAATTCAAGTGTTGCATATTTAAAAGTCACCCGGACAGGCATTCATTCCTGTAAACCAGAGGTGTTATTCTCATTGAGAGGAAATTTTGGGAAGTGCAACTGCTGCCAACCTCTTTCCACCTGCCATCTAAATCTCTGCAGGTCCTGCTATCCCCTCTCCAGCTGTTGATTCTGGAGTTGCTGCCATCCTATACAAAAGTGACAAATATCTAAATGAAGATTGAGATTGACCTCCATAAGTTCAGTGATACAATCCTGCAGGTTCTCTTGCAAGCTGTCTGGGATTGGGGCAGACGGTCCTGTTTCCACAGATGCAGTACGAACCACCCGCCCCACCCCCTGACCCTTTCCTGAGTACTTCTAACCAATGGGGAGCCTTACACTTAGCCCAGGCCATAGTCTGGCCTCCATCCTGCCTTGGTCGACTTCATTCTCAAAGTTCTCTGCAGAAAAGTCTTCTTGTTGACACAGCCATGTCTGTGGACATTTGCATAGAGATCCTGGAACTGGAAGCCATGACCCTCCTTCAGTCACCTTTGATATTCCCTCCACCATCCTGGACTGTCACCCCATCACCCCTAGCCTGCCTTTGATGGCCTTCAATAACTCTTGCCCAGGAGTCATTGTCCCTCAAGCTCCTCCACCCCAGTATTACCCTGAACCTGCTATCCATCATCCACAACCCTTCCTCTCCCATCAGTGACCTTGCCTCTGTTTCCTTGACTCTTAACATTTCAATATTGATCTTTCCTGTATAGTCCACGTTGTTAACTCTGGCCCCCAAGAAACCTTATAGGGCTGCTACCTCTCAACCTCCCTCCCTCTCTCAGTCACGCTCCATTCCACTCGGATAACTGCCATCCAATCACAATCACAATGCCTCCCCTCTAGCCATTGAGGAAAACTTTCTGTACAAGTAAAAGCAGCTACTACCCACTCCAAACCCACTAGGAAAATGCCCCCCTGGCTGCATGCCATGTTTGAGCAGTTGTGAGTGTGTTTTTCACTTATTGATTACTTAATTGGAAAGGCATACTTAACTCATAAATCACAGAATCACAGATTAGTTTAGTGCAGTAGAGGCTCTTTGGCCCATAGAGTCTACATTGATGCATGGAAAGCTCTGACAGTGATCTCACTTGCCACTATTTGGCTCGTTTGGCCTTGAATGTTATGGCATGCCAAGTACTCATTGAGATAATTTTGAAAGAATGTGAGGCATCCAGCCTCCTCCACCTTCCCAGGCAGTGCATTCCAGATTTTCATCACCCTCTGGGTAAAAAGGTTTTTCCTTAAATCCCCCCTAAATCTTCTACCCTCACTTTTAACTTGTGTCTCCTCAAAACTGACCCTTCAACTATGGGGAACAGCTGCTCCGTATCCACCTTGTCAATACCCCTCATAATCTTCAACACCTCAATCAGGCCATCCTTCAGTCTTTTCTGCTACAGAAAAATAACCCAAGCCTATCAAGTCTCTCTTCATAATATAAATGTTCCATCCCAGGTAAATGATCCTGTGAATCTTCTCCACATCCCTTCCAGAGCGATCACATCCTTTCTATGATGTGGCAACCAGAACGCATACAGTACTCCAGCTATGGCCTTATCAAAGTTCTATTCGACTTCATCGTGATCTCTCTGCATTTGTAATCTATACCCTGATTGATAAAAGGGATTATGCCAATGCTTTTTTCACCATCCTATAAATCTTTCCTGCCTTCAGAGATCTATGGACAAACACGCCAAGATCCCTTTGTTCTTCCCAGTGTCAGCCCATTCATAGTATACTTCCTTG
Source organism: Sphyrna mokarran (assembly GCA_024679065.1). Lineage (NCBI taxonomy): Eukaryota > Metazoa > Chordata > Chondrichthyes > Carcharhiniformes > Carcharhinidae > Sphyrna > Sphyrna mokarran. Next base: position 23,948,596 of record JAGIQG010000011.1, read on the forward strand.
TCAAAGTATTTCTTTCAAAGTGTAACACCTCACACTTTTCAGGGTTAAATTCCATCTACCACTAATTCACCCATTTCACCATCTCATCTATACCTATCTATAGCCTAAAGCACTCAACCTCACTGTTAACCATCCAGCCAATCTTTGTATCATCGGCAAACTTATCCCGCATATAGTCATCAATGTTATCTATTTAAATGATGAACAATAGGAGGCCCAGCACGAATCCCTGTGGCACACACTGGTCACTGGTTTCCAGTCATTAAAGCAGCCATCTGTCAACGCTCTTTGTCTCCTACTGCTAAGACAATTATGTATCTCATTTGCATTTGCCTTCTTAATAAGTCTCCCATGTAGGACTTTGTCTAAAATTCATGTAAACTACATCAACTGCACTACCCTCGCTTGATCACATGCTCAAAAAATTCAATCAAGCTTGTTAGACATGACTTCCCTCTGACAAGACCATGCTGAGTATCCCTGATCAAACTTTGCTTCTCCACATTGAGATGTATTCTCTCCTTCAGAATCTTCTTCAGTAGTTTTCAAACTATAGACGGGAGACTTCAGTGTTGTAGTTTCCTGGCTTGTCTCTACAACCTTTCTTACATAGTGGAACTACATTAGCTATTCTCCAGTTCTCTGGCATCTCCCCAGTGGTCAGAGAGTATTAAAAATTTGGGTCAGAGCCTCTGCGATTTCCTCCTTTGCCTCCTACAACAACCTGGGACACAATTCATCTGGATCTGGAAATTTGTTCACTTTTAAGCTTGCTAATACGTCCAATATCTTGTCACTCCCAATGATAATTTTCTTTAAAGTCTCACTGTCTCTGTCCTAGAGTTCCGTAACTGTGTCCTCATTCTCATGGGTGAAGACAGATGTGAAATTTGTTTAACACTCTATCACTGTCCTCTGCATCCACCCACAGATTTTCCCCTTGGTCCTTAATGGGTCCTATTCTTTCCTTGGTTATTGTATTACCATTGATATATTTATAGAATATCTTAGGATTTTCCCTACTTTTACCAGTCAGAGCTTTCTCATCTCCCCTCTTTGCTCTCCTAATTGATTTCTTAAACTCCATCCTTCACTTTCTGTACCCCTATTATGCCACTACAGATTTACTCCCCTTATATTTGTTAAAAGCCTTTCTTTTCCTTCTCAGTATATCTTGAATGTCTCTGACTATCCATGGTTCTCTAGGTTTGTTACATCTTCCTACTACCCTAGAGGGAACATGTTGGGCCTGTACCCTCTCCATTTCATCTTTGAACACCCCTCGCCACAAGTAACTTGTTCTAGATCTTACCTTATTTTGTTAAAATCTACTCTTCCCCCAATCCAAAACCTTTTTTGCAACTTGTCTATTTCTTTGTCAGTAACAAATTTTAATTGAATTATGTTGTAGTCGCTATCACCAATATGCTCCCTCACCAACATATCAACCACTTGTCCAACTTCATGTCCCAGAATTAAGTCCAACATTGTGCCATCCCCTTGTTGAATCCTTTACATATTGACCTGAAAAGTTTTCCCATATACATTTTAAGAACTCTACTCCATCTCAGCCATTAACAGGTTGGCTATCCCAATTAATGTTGGGAAAGTTGAAATCATGTAATATAATTACCCTCTTATTTTTACATTCCATCGCGAATTGCACACATATTTGCTCTTCGATTTCCTGCTGACTATCTGTAATAAACACCTAGCAATACAGTTGTCCCTTTTTTATTCCTAAACTCTACCCACAAAGCCTCATTTGATGCCTCCTCCAAGATACCATCTCTCCTTTCTGTAGCAACTGCCTCCTTAACTAACAGTGCAATTCTTCCTCCTCTTTTACCCCATCTTCTGTCTTGTGTGAAGATTCCATATTTTGGGATGTTGAGCTGCCAACCCTGTCCCTCACTCAACCACATTTCAGTAAGGCGTTTGACAAAGTCCCTCATGGGAGTTAGTTGAAAAGATCAAGACTAATGGGATACAAGGACAGGTATCTAGATGGATAAGTAACTGGCTTAGTAATAGGAGACAGAGAGTAGTAGTGCAAGAGTGTTTTTCTAGCTGGAGGTCGGTCACTGGTGGTGTGCCGCAGGGCTCGGTACTGGGACCTCTTCTATTTGTAATGTATATAAATGACTTGGAAGAGGGAGTAAGTGGAGTGATCAGCAAGTTTGCAGACAATACAAAGATGGCTGGACTTGTGGATAGTGAGGAGCATTGTCAGGCGATGCAGCAGGACATAGATAGGCTGGTAGCTTGGACAGATAGATGGCAGATGGAATTTAATCCTGATAAATGCGAGGTGATGCATTTTGGGAGAAAAAATGTAGTGGGGAGGTATATGATAAAGGGTATACAGGCCCAACATGTTCCTATTAAGAGTATAGAAACACAGAGGGACCTGGGGATGCAGGTGCACAAGCCTTTGAAGGTGGCAGAACAGGTGAAGAAGGTTGTGAAGAAAGCTTATGGTATGCTAGCCTTTATAGGAAAGAGTATAGATTACAAGAGCTGGCGTTTAATGTTGCAGTTGTATAGAGTGTTGGTTAGACCTCATTTGGAATACTGTGTCCAGTTCTGGTCGCCTTATTATTGGAAGGACGTGGAGACCCTGCAGAGAGTGCAGAGGAGGTTTACCAGGATGCTGCCTGGTATGGAAGGTCTGGGTTATGAGGAAAGGTTAGGCAAATTGGAGCTGTTTTCTTTAGAAAGACGAAGATTGAGAGGAGATCTAATAGAGATGTACAAGATTATGAAAGGTATAGAGTGAACAGTGGTAAGCTTTTTCCCAGGTTGGAATCAAATATTACGAGGGGCCACGGGCTTAGGGTGAGGGGGGCAAGGTATAATTTGGATGTTAGAGAGAGGTTTTTCACACAGAGAGTTGTGGGGGTATGGAATGCACTGCCAAGTAAGGTGGTGGAAGCAGACACGCTGGAGTTATTTAAAAGATACTTAGATAGGCACGAGTGGAATAGGGATGGAGGGATATAGTAGACTGATTTAAATATGGATCATGAGCCTTGGGAGGTTCCTGGGAATTGCATATGTTGTGCATGTTATTGATGTATTTCTCTTTAATGCTACAGGCACTTCAGTCCACCTTGTTGTCCAACAAGGAGCATACATGTAATGGGTCGTGAGAGGGCTGCTCTTGTATTTTTCGAGAGTAGCCTATTGCTTCACATCGTTAGTGTACGCTTAAACTGGACCAGTTAATGGGCAACATGACAGCTCAGTGACTATCACTGTTGCTGTGCAGATGCAGGGATTTGGGCCGGTATCTGTGTCAGTTTGCGCATTCTCCCTATACTTGCGTGGGTTTTCTGTGGATGCTCCGGTTTCCTCCCGCAACCCAAAGATGTGCTCGTAGGTTGATTGGTGAAACAAATTGTCCCTAAATTGTCTCCCCAATTTGGTTCCAATGCAGATTTCCATAAACATAGACAAGGTCATGGGTGGAAGTAGGAATGTTAAAATGGCAGCACGGGCTCGTGGGGCCGAAGGGCCTGTTTCCCGTGCTGTGTTCTTCTTTGTTCTTTGTTTTTTATTTCTGAGATGGCTATTATGTCATAATTACATGTGTTAATTTTCGCCCTTAATTCATCTGCTTTACCTTTGATACTCCTGGCATTAAAGTACAGATCTTCCTCCTTACTCCCTTGAAATTTTCTACAGCTGTATTCCTTCACCTGATTGCTTTTTTATGTTACGCTGTCTCCTGATTCGACTAACTCTGGTGAAGTCAACTTTTAACAAGCAATTGTGACATGCAAATGTATTAAAAAGAGGTTCCTAATGCATGCAGTTGGGAAGGCCAATCCACTATCAGTCCATCACCACATTAATTTTGTAGTTGCATCCCATCACCTGCATGTTGACTTTTGGCTTCCTGCACAATTAAGAGCTCCCACTCCCTCATTTCCCATTCCTGGAAGATTCACAAGATTCTCCCAGTACTCTAGCTGAGGCTGAACCAGTGTTTTATAAGGTTCATCACAACTTCCTTGATTTATATTCTATACCTTGAGCTATTAAGCCCAGGCTCCCATAAGCCTCTTTAATCACTTTGACAACCTGTCCTGCCATCTTTAATAACTCACACACATATATTCCCAGGTTAATATGTTCCTGCACATTGTTAAGATTTATAACTTTTAGTTTATATTGCCTCTTCCTGTTCTTTCTATCAAAATGCATCACTTCACATTTCTCTGCCTTGAATTTTATATGACCCATCCATCTATTCCAACAGCCTGTCTGTTCTTTTGAAGTCAAAGAACAAAGAACAAAGAACAAAACAGTACGGGAAACAGGCCCTTCGGCCCAATGAGCCCGCGCCACGACCCCGATGTTCCCACCTCTACCTGTGATCCCTGTCTATGTTTATAGATCTGTGCATTAAAAACCAAATTTCAGACAATTTAGGGAGAATTTCTTTTGCCAATTAGCCTAAGAGCACACCTTTAGGATGTGGGAGGAAACCAGAGCACCCGGAGAAAACCCACACAAGCACAGGGAGAATGCGCAGCCTCCCACAGACACAGGCCCAAATCCATGTATCTGTACAGCACAGCGATAGTCACTGAACTGTCGTGTTGTCCATCAAATGATCTAGGTCAAGCGTACACTAACGACGTGAAGCACTAGGATACTCTCAAAAAAAATCCAAGAGCAGCCCCCTCACGACCCATCGTGTATATGCCCCTTGTTAGACAACTAGGTGGACTAAAGCACTTGTAGGATAAAAACAAATACATCAATATCATCATCTATTTACACACTTCTCAGGGATTCCCAAGGCTCATGATCCCTATTTTAAACAGTTTTCTATACCCCTCCATTCCCATTCTGTTCACGTGCCCATCTAAGTATTTCTTAAATAACTCCAGAGTACCTGCCTCCACCACTTGGCAGCGCATTCCATACCCCCACCACCCTCTGTGTGAAAAAACTCCCTCTGGCATCCAAATTATACCTTACCCCCCTCACCCTAAGCCTGTGACCCCTCGTGCTGTTTGAGTCCATCCTAGGAAAAAGCTTAACCCTGTTTATTCTATTTATACCCCTCATAATCTTGTACACATCTATTAGATCTCCTCTAAGTCTACGTCTTTCTAAGGAAAACAGTCCCAATTTGCCTAACCTCTCTTCGTAACTGAGACCTTCCGTTCCAGGCAGCATCCTGATAAACCTCCTCTGCACTCTCTCCAGAGTCTCCACGCCTTCCGGTAATAAGGCGACCAGAACTGGACGCAGTATTCCAAATAAGTCTAACCAACGTTTTATACAACTGCAACATAGAACATAGAACACTACAGCACAAACAGGCCCTTCGGCCCACAAGTTGTGCCGAACACATCAAAACCTACCCAGCCATAGACCTATCTATAACCCCCAATCCTATTGGATCCCATATACTCATCCAGAAGTCTTTTAAAAGACCCCAGCGAGTTCGCCTCGACCACCACCGACGGCAGCCGATTCCATTCACTCACCACCCTCTGAGTGAAAAACTTTCCCCTAGCATCCCCTCTGTACTTGCTTCCCTGCACCTTAAATCTGTGCCCTCTCGTCGCGACCATTTCAGCCCTGGGAAATAGTCTCTGAGAGTCCACCCTATCTATTCCTCTCAATGTCTTGTAAACCTCTGTCAGGCAACATTGAAGGCCAGCTCTTGTACTCTATACCCCTTCCTATAAAGGCTAGCATACTATATGCTTTCTTCACAACCTTCTCCACTTGCTCTGCCACCTTCAGAGACTTGTTCACCTGCACCCCCAGGTCCCTCTGCGTTTCTATACTCTTAATAGGTCTACCCTTTATCATATACCTCCTCCCTACATTCTTTCTCCCAAAATGCATCACCTCACATTTATCAGGATTGAATTCCATCTGCCGTCTATCTGCCCAAGCTACCAGCCTATCTATGTCCTGCTGCTTCGCCTGACAATGCTCCTCACTATCCGCAAGTCCAGTCATCTTTGTATCGTCTGCAAACTTGCTGATCACTCCACTTACTCCGATTATTATCCTCACAGCTCTTTCAAATTTTATGTTGTTCGCAAATTTTGAAATTGTGCTCTGTACAATCAAGTTTAGATCATTAACATATGTAAATAAAAGCATGGTCCTGGTACCATCTACTGGTGAACCCTACTGAATACCTTTCTCTAATGTGATAAACAGCCTTACTGCTTGCTGCCACTTAGTGAACTGCTTATCCGTACTGCCACTCTCCTTTTAATTCAGTGAGATTGAGAGAGCCGCGGAGGGCCTTGGGACTGAGAGGGATATCTTTTAGGACAGATAATGGACCTAGTTATGAAGAGTTTGTGACCGTTAAATGACATTAGAAGGCCCAGATTATTGTGTGTGTATATATATATATATAGATTGATAGATATAGATATATGTGGTATCACATTTAAAAGAACAAAGAACAACACAGCACCGGAAACAGGCCCTTCGGCCCAAAGAGCCCGCGCCGCCGTCCTAACGTCTTAATGACATACAGAGACCAATTATTTATTTAAGAATTTTTATAAAGAATTTTTTAAATTTTTTAAAGAATTTTTATAATTTTTATAAAGCACACACCAGCATGAACACAGTAAACAAGACATCAATGATGTATACTTGAAACAAATGTCTGAAGGAATTCTTGAATCATTTTTCAGAAACTAGTACATCTATGCGGAGAATAAACTAAATCCCTGAACCTGGATTTATAATTTGACTCCAAGTCAATCAGAGCATGTGCACGTGATGCAGCCCTCTGAGTTATTTAATTTATCGGGTCTTAATGTCCACTCAATTCCAACCTTTCCCAGTGTTCTGGGTCACAAAAGGATTTAAACACGAGAAGGAGATTTAAAATGTTTGGTGTTGATGGACTGGGAGGTAATATAGATCAGCTATAGGGCTATGTTTGTTGGGAGGAAGATGTGGTGCAGGATTTGGTACAGGTGGCAAAGTTGAACTTTACAGAAGATGGATGAACATTGGTTGAACCTTGGAACTGAAAAGTCTTGAGGTGAAAGAAGCATAGATGAGGACTATTTCTTGACACACACACACACACACACACACACACACACACACACACAATATTTCCCCATTAGGAAAATTTCCCAAGCTGATTGTCATTCTTTTGAACTGCATTATGAATGTTCCTTCTGTGGCCAACAAGTCTGCCATAGGACAAGAACCCAGAGTTACACTGCCAGGGATTGGTACTCTACCCACTGTGCCACAAGACCTCCTGCATGGATGAGGTTCCCAGCAGTAGATAGCAGAGATGGACAATACTGTGGAAGTGAAAGTGGTTTATTTTTGTCATGGCGAGGGTATAGGTCAGTAAATCAGAGGGCGGCATCATTTGTCCATTAAGCAGACATGATACAATCAGGCGGTGTGGACTGGCAAATTACCCATAAATATTGCTCCCCATTGTTCTGTGATATTAAAACACAAAGCACTTCCTCATATTGACTACTTTATATTGTTAAGGAATGGAGTAACCTAGACAAGGATTGCTGAAACTGTAACCTGGAGGCAACAAGTGGGCCCAGAGTCCAATGAATCTCAAGGAGTATGAGGCCTGATTAAACAATGAGAATGTAAGAGGAATATCAGGAGATAACCATAGAAAACATTTCCTGAAAAAATGACAAACATGTGTGAAAGGAGTCAGAGAGGAGATAGTTAAAGCCCTGACTGCAATCATCCAAGTTTCCTTAGATATACAAATTATTCCAGTGTTTTGGTAACATTCAAAGAACAAAGAACAAAGAACAACACAGCACGGGAAACAGGCCCTTCGGCCCAACGAGCCCACGCCTCCATCCTAACGTCTTAATGACATATAGAGACCAATATAGGGACAATTTGTTACCCAATCAGCCTAAGAGCACATTTTTGGGATGTGGGAGGAAACCGGAGCACCCGGAGAAAAACCCACGCAACCACGGGGAGAACGCGCAAACTCCCGCAGACACAGGCCCAAATCCATGTGTCTGCACAGCAACAGCGATAGTCTCTGAGCTGTCATGTTGCCCATCTGATGGTCCAGTTTAAGCATACACTAACGACATGAAGCACTAGGCCACTCCTGAAGTAACATCCAGGAGCAGCCCTCGCACGACCTGCCGAATGCATGCACCTTGTTGGTCAACAAGGTGGACCGAACAGCCTGTGGAAACAATTAAAGTATTTAAACAGTCCTCCTATATCCCTCTATCTGCAGACCGCTCATGTGGCTGTCCAAGAGACCCTTAAACAACCCTAGCGTGCCTGCTCCCACCACCTTACTCGGTAGTGCATTCCACACCCCCACTACCCTTTGTGTGAAAAAATGCCCTCTAATATTAGTCTTATACATAGCCCCCCTCACCCTAAGGCCGTGACCCCTCGTTCTATCCAAATCTAATGGTGGAAAAAGCTTACCACCATTTACTCTATCTATACCCCTTATAATCTTATATACCTCTAATAGATCCCCTCTCAGCCGATGTCTTTCAAGGGAAAACAACCCCAGTGCGTTCAACCTTTCCTCGTAAGACAGCCCTTCCATACCAGGCAGCATCCTGGTAAATCTCCTCTGCACTCTCTCCAGGGACTCCACATCCTTCCGGTAGTACGGCGACCAGAACTGGACGCAGTACTCCAAGTGAGGCCTAACCAACGTTCTATATACTTGCAACATCAAACTCCTACTCTTGTATTCTATACCCCTTCCTATGAAGGCTAACATACCATACGCTTTCTTTATCACTTTTTCCACCTGTACTGACACCTTCAGAGACTTGTGAACCTGCACCCCCAGGTCTCTCTGCGTCTCTATACTCCGGATAGTTTTACCTTTTATCCTATAACTCCCCTCTACATTATTCCGGCCAAAATGCATCACCTCGCATTTATCCGGATTAAATTCCATTTGCCATCTATCTGCCCAATCTACCAGCCTATCTATGTCCTGTTGTATTGCCTGGCACTGCTCCTCAGTCCCCGCCAATCCAAGCATCTTAGTGTCATCAGCAAATTTGCTGATCACACCACCTACCCCTTCCAAGTCATTTATATAAATCACAAATAGAAGAGGTCCTAGTACTGAGCCCTGTGGCACACCACTAGTGACTGACCTCCAGTTGGAAAAAGAGCCTTCCACTAATACCCGCTGTCTCCTCCTCCCAAGCCAGTTCTCAACCCATCTACATACCTGGCCCTGTATCCCATGCGCCTTCACCTTTTTTATCAGCCTACCATGGGCGACCTTGTCAAACGCCTTACTGAAATCCATGTAGACGACATCAACGGCTTGTCCTTCATCAACCGTTTTTGTCACCTCTTCAAAAAATTCCACTAGGTTCGTAAGGCACAACCTCCCCTTAACGAAGCCATGCTGCGTATCCCTGATCAGATCGCAGCGCTCCAGATGCTCATACATCCTGTCCCTGAGGATCCTCTCCATTAGCTTACCTATAACTGAAGTCAAGCTCACCGGCCTATAGTTCCTCTATCAATTTGTGTATTATCTAAAACCAGGTTGATCATTTAATTCATGGCACAAGAGCAGTAATTGGGATGCACATGGCTAGTAGTTAGTGAGGCATAAAGTTCTGGTGTCCAAGTACTCAGTTTGGGATTTGTGAAATTAGTCTCAGAATGCTTTGTCTCCAAGGAAGCCGCCTATAGGTGACTGTAAGATTGTACTTTCACCAGAGCTGGTAGAACTCTGTACACCCCTACAAGGGAATGATGTAAAGCATAACCATTTAATATGTTGTGACTGTAGCAGTATTATCAGATGGGAAGTATGCAATTTATCATAGTTTCCAAAGAGTGTAGCTGAATTTTGTGGCTTGTTACTGCAGTATTGAAAGGAGAAAATATAACACATTTCTGAAAGTGTAAACCGTACAGCCTCCCATCCATTGACTCTGTTTACACTTCCTGCTGCCTCGGCAAAGCAGCCAGTATAATTAAGAGTCCCACACACCGCAGACATACTCTCTTCCACTTTCTTCCTTCGGGAAAAAGATACAAAAGTCTGAGGTCATGTACTAACTACCTCAAGAACAGCTTCTTCCCTGCTGCTGTCAGAGTTTTGAATGGATTAAGTTGATCTTTCTGTACAGCCAGCTATGACTGTAAGAGTATATTCTGAGCTCTCCTGTTTCTTTATCTATGAATGGTATGTTTTGTCTGTATAGCATGCAAGAAGTAATATTTTTCACTGTATGTTAATACATGTGACAAGAATAAATCAAATCAAATCAAATCAATCCAAAGATGTGCAGGTTAGGTGCAGTAACGATGCTAAATTCTCCCTCAGTGTCCCTGAACACTGGAGTGTGCAACTAGGGGATTTTCATGGTAACTCCATTGCAGTGTGAATGCACGGCTCCTTGTGACTAATAAATAAACTTTAAATGTTAGTTTGAATTTTGGTGTGCTGCTTTGGATGACAATTTTGGAAACAATGTTGAAGCCAAAGAAGGTGTTTAGCATTACTTCACCAGGATGTGGCTGGGGATAGGCAACTCTGGTTATAAAGCGAGACTTGAGCTAGCAGGACCACTTCAATTGGAGCAGAGGAGATTGAATAGAGATTACTTTTTAAATTGAAGGCATTTGAGAGAGTGAAAGATGATAGTTGTTCCCTCTGGTTGGCATATCAATGAAGAGTGATGACAGGAGTTACGAGAAATATCTCTAAACAAAGGGTGGTAACAACATGGAAAGACATTGTCACAGAGATTGATGGAGGCAATAATCGTTGTTCCTTTCAGGGAGGATTAGTTGCTCTAACAATGCATGTCACAGACTTTATCAGGAACACAAAGGGTACTTATTATAAAAGAAAAGTTGTACAGAGGCCAACAGCCTCCCTGCTGGCTACCCTCCCTACTTGCCTACTCCATGGCTTCAAACTGTCTTCTCCCTAAGAAAGGAGTTCATCCCCTGGGGTGATTACCCACTCTCACTCCCAATTAGTCCCTCAAGCTAGACAACCCTCTTCTGCTGTGTCACATTTAAAAGGACAATACCACAATTACCACATTTCTTGCCCTTTAACTCGTTTATATAATCTTCAAAACTAAGTTACTAAAGTCCAAATTTTAATTAAACATTACGCATATGAGTTGAACAATTATAAATTGACTCTTTAAGGGGTTTCCTATTTCTTGTAGAGAGTGTAATTCTGTAGCCTGAGACACTTTCACCAAATTGACATTAATAGGAACTGCAATAATGAATACTTCTATGACACAGGCAGTTCATTACTATTTGCCTCCGCAGAGACATCATTTGTGCCTATAACAGATCAATTGGGTACTTTGGTGTTTACAGGTTTGAAAACATCTCTTGATGGTTCATTGATGAGATCTTCAAGTTTGTATGTGTTTAAACATAAACAATGTTATTGGTAGGCTTTAACTATATATGGTTACAAATATAGTATTGCATGAAACTCTTCCATGCAGGCTTGCTGCTTTTTCGTTCCAGCAATCTTGTTCTAGCCTGTAATCTCAGCTTCTTTCTCTGCGTGAATTGCTGATTCTGCTGTCAATTTCAATGTTTTACCTCTTCAGTTAATTGCCAAGCTTCCTTCTTCAAGCTCTTATTCTACTGATTCAATTCTTTGCTGGATTTGTTCTTATTATCCAATTGTTTTTCATGGAGTTCAGCTTATTCTCCATTGTCCCTTTCTCATTTGTCAATTTTTTCCAACTTTTTTCCAAGTTTATTGTCAATTATTTCATCTTGCGTAGAGCTTTAATTCTTTTTGGTCGAATTTGGCAGGAACTTATGGAAACTGATTGGGAATGGTTGTTTGAGGGTAAGTCCACGCTAGGCATGTGGGACTCTTTCAAGGGAATACTGAAAATGTTGCAAGATAAGTATGTGCCGGCCAAGAGGAAAGATGGGAAAGGTAGGATTAGAGAGCCGTGGATTACTAGGAATATTGAGGACTTGGTTAGGAAGAAAAGAGAAGCGTATGATAGGTCGAAGCAGCTGGGAACCGAGACAGCATTGAAGGAATATAGAGAGAGTAGGAGGGAGCTCAAACAGGGAGTTAGAAGGGCAAAAAGGGGGCATGAAGTGATTTTGGCAGATAGGATTAAGGAAAACCCAAAGGCTTTTTATTCCTATGTTAGGAATAAAAGGGTGGTTAGAGGAAAAATCGGACTTCTTAGGGACAGAGGAGGGGAACTGTGCTTAGAGCCCGAGGGAATGGCGGAGATCCTGAACGAATACTTTGCGTCGGTATTCACAAAGGAGAGGGGCTTGTTGACAGCTCCTGTCTCTGAGGGAGCTGTGGACCAGTTGAGGGAAATATCCATACCGAGGGAGAAAGCGTTAGAGCTTCCAGGTAGCATTAAAACTGATAAATCTCCAGGGCCTGATGGCATTTATCCCAGACTGCTTAGAGAGGTCCGAGGTGAAATTGCTGGGCCTCTGATGCAAATCTTTGTCTCTTCCTTGGACACAGGTGAGGTCCCAGAGGACTGGAGAATAGTTAATGTTGTACCGTTGTTTAAAAAGGGTGGTAGGGATAACCCTGGAAATTATAGGCCGGTGAGTTTGACGTCAGTGGTAGGGAAGCTGTTGGAGGGGATTCTTAGAGATAGAATGTATAGGCACTTAGAGCGTTGCAATCTGATTAGGGAAACGCAGCATGGATTTGTTAAAGGGAGGTCGTGCCTTACAAATCTGGTAGAATCTTTTGAGGAGGTGACAAAAACGGTGGACGAAGGGCGAGCCGTTGATGTCGTCTATATGGATTTTAGTAAGGCGTTTGATAAAGTCCCTCATGGGAGGCTAGTCGAGAAGGTCAAGGCAAATGGGATACAAGGACAGGTAGCTAGATGGATAAGTAACTGGCTTGGTAATAGGAGACAGAGAGTAATAGTGGAAGGGTGTTTTTCTAGGTGGAGGTCGGTCACTAGTGGTGTGCCGCAGGGCTCGGTACTGGGAACTCTTCTATTTGTAATATATATAAATGACTTGGAAGAGGGAGTAAGTGGAGTGATCAGCAAGTTTGCAGACGATACAAAGATGGCTGGACTTGCGGATAGTGAGGAGCATTGTCAGGCGATGCAGCAGACATAGATAGGCTGGTAGCTTGGGCAGATAGATGGCAGATGGAATTCAATCCTGATAAATGTGAGGTGATGCATTTTGGGAGGAAGAATGTAGAGGGGAGGTATATGATAAAGGGTAGACCTATTAAGAGTATAGAAACGCAGAGGGACCTGGGGGTGCAGGTGCACAAGTCTCTGAAAGTGGCAGAGCAAGTGGAGAAGGTTGTGAAGAAAGCATATAGTATGTTAGCCTTTATAGGAAGGGGTATAGAGTAAAAGAGCTGGCCTTTAATGTTGCAGTTGTATAAAACGCTGGTTAGACCTCATTTGGAATACTGTGTCCAGTTCTGGTCGCCTTACTACTGGAAGAATGTGGAGACTCTGGAAAGAGTGCAGAGGAGGTTTACCAGGATGCTGCCTGGTATGGAAGGTCTGAGTTACGAGGAGAGATTAGGCAAATTGGGACTGTTTTCCTTAGAAAGACGTAGACTTAGAGGGGATCTGGTAGAGGTGTTCAAGATTTTGAAGGGGATAGATAGAGTAAATAGGGTTAAGCTTTTTCCTAGGATGGACTCAAATAGCACGAGGGGTCACGGGCTTAGAGTGAGGGGAGTAAGGTATAATTTGGATGCTAGAGGGAGTTTTTTCACACAGAGGGTGGTGGGGGTATGGAATGTGCTGCCAAGTAAAGTGGTGAGGCAGGTACTCTGGAGTTATTTAAGAAATACTTAGATGGGCACATGAACAGAATGGGAATGGAGGGGTATAGAAAACTGATTTAAAATAGGGATCATGAGACTTGGGAGTCCCTGGGAAGTGTGTAAATAGATGATGATATTGATGTACTTGTTTTTATCCTACAGGTGCGTTGGTCCACCTTGTTGTCTAACAAGGGGCATACACGCGATGGGTCGTGAGAGGGCTGCTCTTGGACCTTTTTCGAGAGTATCCTACTGCTTCACATCGTTAGTGTATGCTTGACCTGGACCATCTGATGGGCAACACGACAGTGCAGTTACTATAGCTGTGCTGTGCAGATACATGGATTTGGGCCTGTGTCTGTGGGAGTTTGCGCATTCTCCCCGTGCTTGCGTGGGTTTTCTCCAGGCACTCCGGTTTCCTCCCACGTCCCAAAGATGTGCTCTTAGGCTAATTGGCAAAACAAAGTCTCCCTAAATTGTCTCAAATTTGGTTTTTAATCCATAGATCTATAAACATGGACAGGGATCGCGTGTAGAAGTGGGAACATCGAGGTGGCGGCGCAGGCTCATTGGGCCGAAGGGCCTGTTTCCCATGCTGTTTTGTTCTTTGTTCTTTGTTCTTGTTCTTTTGCTGATTTCTCTTTATGTTCAGTTGTACCTAATCTCTTTTGAAGTCTTTAATTTTTGTATTTCTTTGGAGGGGAGTCCATCATGTGCTTACTGGGCATATATATTTTACAAATGGAACCTTTATTTCCACTTGCCTTAACCTAACTAAGCAAAATCCTTTTTGGCTCTACTGATTGTCAAGTCTTTCTCCAGCAAAGTGCTGCCTTGTATCCAATCTGCATCCTTCATTTGGTTATTTAATGTCTTTCATTGACCTCCTTTTTGGGTTTCCCAGTGCCCTCCTTCAGGGGTCTTGCGTTGTCTCTTCCCTGGGGTCTTCATTGCCTCTTCTGAGTTCTTCATTACTTATGAACATTTTTTGAGAGCTGGACTGTATCTGGAGTCTTCTCCAATTTTCCTGTCCATTGCCTTCTGTTTTCCTTTGTAGTTGCTACATTAAATATATTATCTCTTTAAATGCATTACTGCTTCAAGTTTTTTGAAACTGGTCTCCAACTGGCAGTTTTCTCTGTGCTTTTCCTGCACTTTTGAAGTTTTAGCATTAAACTGGTTTTATTCCTTTCTTAAAGTTTTAAACCTCATTTTCAAATCTCCAAAACTTCTGCTTTTTGGAGAGTCTGTTTTTCCCTTCTTCTTTTGACGTACCTGTATCTTCTATTCACGAGCAGATTCATGCTGTCCATTTGGGACCATTATTTTTAATAACTTTTTAATTTAGAGTCATAGTCATAGAGATTTATAGCATGAAAACAGCCCTCGGCCCAATTTGTCTTTTATGCCCAGTTTTTAACCACTAAGCTCGGCCCAATTGCCTGCATTTGGCCCAAGTCCTTCTATATCCTTCATACCCATGTAACTGTCTAAATGCTTTTTAAAAGATAAAATTGTATCCTCTATTACTGTCTCTAACAGCTCGTTCCACTCACCACACTCATCATCCTCTCACCTTAAATGTTTGTCCTCTAGTTTTAGATTCTCCTACCATTGGAAAAAGATGTTGACTGCCTACTGATCCATGCCCCTCATTATTTTAGAGATCTCTCTAAGTTTCTAAGGAAAAGAGTTCTAATCTATCCAGCATTTCCTTATAACTCAAACCATCAAGTCCCAATAGATCCCAAATAAATCTTTTCTGCACTATTTCTTGTTTAATAATACGCTTTCTATAATAGAACATAGAACATTACAGCGCAGTACAGGCCCTTCGGCCCTCGATGTTGGCCGGCCAGTGGACCCTCTAACCTAAACTATTCCAATATCATCCATATGCCTATCCACCGAACATTTGAATGCCCCCAAAGTAGGCGAGTCCACAACTGCTGCAGGCAGGGCATTCCACGCCCTCACCACCCTCTGTGTAAAGAACCTGCCTCTGACATCCGTCCTATAACTACACCTCTTAATTTAAAGTTATGTCCCTTCGTGTTGGTCATCACCATCAGAGGAAAAAGGCTCTCACTATCCACCCTATCCAGTCCTTTGATCATCTTATACGCCTCAATTAGGTCACCGCGTAACCTTCTTCTCTCTAATGAAAATAACCTCAGGTCCCTCAGCCTTTCCTCACAAGGCCTTCCCACCATACCAGGCAACATCCTGGTAAACCTCCTCTGCACCCTTTCCAATGCTTCCACATCTTTCTTATAATGCGGCGACCAGAACTGTACGCAATACTCAAGTGCGGCCGCACCAGAGTTTTGTACAGTTGTAACATAACCTCACGGCTCCTAAATTCAATCCCTCTACCAATAAAAGCTAACACACTGTACGCCTTCTTAACAACTTTATCAACCTAGGTGCCAACTTTCAAAGAGCTATTACTTGTACCCCAAGATCCCTCTGCTCGACAACACTATTAAGGGTCCTTCCATTAGCCCTATATTTCATATGCCTGTTATTCCTACCAAAGTGAATCACCTCACACTTCTCCGTATTGAATTCCATTTGCCACCTCACGGCCCAGCTCTGCAACCTATCTATGTCCCTCTGCAAACTGTAACATCCATCCTCGCTGTCTACAACTCCCCCCACTTTGGTATCGTCAGCAAATTTACTAATCCAACCCTCTACACCCTCATCTAGGTAATTTATAAAAATGACAAACAGCAGTGGCCCCAAAGCAGATCCTTGACGTACACCACTTGTAACTGCGCTCCAGGTTGAATATTTCCCATCAACCACCACCCTCTGTCTTCTATCAGCTCGCCAATTCCTGATCCAAACTGCTAAATCACCTTCAATCCCATGCATCTGCACTTTCTGCAGTAGCCTACCATGGGGAACCTTATCAAACGCTTTGCTAAAATCCATATACACTACATCAACTGCCTTACCCTTATCTACCTCTTTGGTCACCTCCTCAAAAAACTCAATAAGGTTTGTGAGGCACGACCTATCCTTCACAAAACCGTGCTGACTATCCCTAATCAATTTATTTTTCTCTAGATGCTTATAAATCCTATCCTTTATAATTCTTTCCAAGACTTTGCCCACAACAGAAGTCAGGCTCACCGGTCTATAATTTCCAGGACGGTCCCTACTCCCCTTTTTGAACAAAGGGACAACATTTGCCATCCTCCAGTCTTCCGGCACTATACCTATAGCCAACGACATGAAGATCAAAGCCAAAGGCTCTGCAATCTCTTCTCTAGCCTCCGAGAGAATCCTCGGGTAAATCCCATTTGGCCCAGGGTACTTATCAATTTTCATACCCTCAAGATTCGCTAACACCTCCTCCTTATGAACCTCAATCCTGCCCAGTCTACAACCTGGTACTGCAGTATTCTCCCCGACAACATTGTCTTTCTCCTGCGTGAATACTGACGAAAAATACTCATTCAGTGTCCCTCCTATCTCCTCAGGCTCCACGCACAACTTCCCACTGCTATCTCTGACTGGCCCTAATCTTGCCCTAACCAATCTTTTATTATTTATATACCTGTAAAAAGCTTTAGGATTCTCCTTAATCCTATCTGCCAAAGTCTTCTTGTGAACTCTTCTAGCTCTTCTCAACTCCCTCTTTAGCTCCTTCCTGGCTAATTTATAGCTCTCCATTGCCCTAACTGAGCCTTCACGTCTCATCATTATATAAGCTTCCTTCTTCCTCTTCATCAGAGATTCAACTTCCCTAGTACACCATGGTTCCCTCACTCGACCACTTCCTCCCTGCCTGGCAGGTACATATTTATTACGGACATGCAGAAGCTGTTCCTTAAATGTGCTCCACATTTCAGATGCCCCCAGCCCCTGCAATATCCTGCCCCACCCTACGCATCCTAAATCTCTCCTAATAGCCTCATAATTACCTTTCTCCCAGCTATAACTACTGTTATTCGGTATGTGCCCATCCCTTTCCATCACTAAGGTAAATGTAACCGAATTGTGGTCACTATCACCAAAGTGCTCACCCACCTCCAAGTCTAACACCTGGTCTGGTTCATTACCCAGTACCAAATCCAATATAGCCTCACCTCTTGTTGGCCTATCTACATACTGAGTCATGAAACCTTCCTGCACACATTGAACAAAAACTGACCCCTCTAACGTACTTGAACTATAGCTTTTCCAATCGATATTAGAAAAGTTAAAGTCCCCCATTACAACTACCCTGTTACTTTCACACCTATCCAGGATCAACTTTGCAATCCCTTCCTCTACTTCTCTGGAACTTTTTGGAGGCCTATAAAAAATTCCCAACAGTGTGACCTCTCCTTTCTTGTTTCTAATCTCAGCCCACACTACCTTAGCAGACAAGTCCACATCAAACGTCTTTTCTGCCACCGTAATGCTGTCCTTAACTAACACTATCAAATAAATTGGTTGGATTTAAAATTGGTGTTGTAAAACTTTACTGAGTTTACCCCAGTCCAACACCGGCATCTCTACATCTTAACTAACAATGCCACTCCTCCCCCTCTTCTACCACCACCTCTGCTCTGACTGAAAGATCTGAACCCCGGAACCTGCAACAACCATTCCTGCCCCTGCTCTATCCACGTCTCTGAAATGGCCACAACATCGAAGTCCCAAGCACCAATCCAGGCTGCAAGTTCATCCACCTTATTGCGTATGCTCCTCACATTAAAGTATACACACTTCAAACCACCCTCCCGTTTGCCACTAATCTGCTGCGACCTAGAAACCTTATCCGTGACCTCCCTATTCACATCCTCCTGTATACTGGCACAACAGTTCAGGTTCCCATCCCCCCCCGAATCAGTACTAGGGTACCAGAACTGGACACAGTATTCCAATGTGGCCTTACCAATGAGTCGTATAACTTCGATGTGGAGTTGGCAGCGTTGGACTAACTTAGGCACAGTAAGTAGTCTCACAACACGAGATTAAAGTGCAACAGGTTTATTTGCTAGCATGAGCTTTCGGAGCACTGCTCCTTCGTCATGTGAGTCACCTGATGAAGGAACATTGTTCCAAAAGCATATGATACCAAATAAACCCTGTTGGACTTTAGTGTTGTGAGACTACGTATCGTATGATTTCAACAAGATATCTGGATTCCTGTATTCACTGAACTGACCAATGAAACCAAGCATGCTGAATGCCTACTTCACCTCTCTGTCCACCTGTGATTCCACTTTCAGGGAGCTAAGAACCTGTATTCATAGATCTCTTGTTCTATAACTCTCCCCAATGCTCTACCACTAATTGAGCAGGTTTGATTTATCAAAATGCATTATCTCACATTTGTCTAAACTAAACTCCATCTGCTATTCATCGGCCACTCACCAAATTGATCAAGATCCAAGTTCTAAATAACCTTCTTCTCTGTCCACTATGTCACCAATCTTGCAAACTTACTAACCCCTGTCTCCTAAATTCTCATCAAAATTATTGATATAAATGACAAATAACAGTGGACCCTGCTCTGATCCCTGAGGCACACTACTGGTCACTGGCTTCTGGTTTGAAAAACAACCGATTTACAACCACCTCACCCTGGATCCCATGAATTTGTAGAGCAGCAGGACCCCCCACCAATCTCCCGTCAAAGACACCACCCCATTAGGCCCCATCCCATCTGGCCCTGCTCCCTCAACATTGCGTGATGCGTAAGTGGGCAGTGCCAAAGTGCGCCCCAGGCAAATGTCCCTTTGCCCCTTGGGCAGTGCCAGAGGACCAGGATGGCAATGCCAAGCTGGCAATGCCCAGGGGGCACCCCCTCACCCCGTACTCTCATTCCCAATCTGCTGGGGGGCCTCAATGGTCTCTGCTCCCCCCAGCAGGGTCAGGCAGTCAGCTCCCTGTAAGTAGGGAGCTATTACAAACACTCTTGGCAGTGGGGAGAGACGTTAGCCGGCCTGTAAATTTCAGTCCCTGGGCTTGCTAATTATGTGTAAACTCAAATTCAAATAAATTATACATCTCTATGCTGATTTCCAGCACGGAGTTGTTGGTGCTGGAGATCTGACGCCCAGAGACTCGCAAAGGCCATGACATTAGCAGGGAGCTCACTAAACAGTTTCTGCTTGAGTCTCCTGGGCTGCTAGGAGGCTGGGAGAATCACCCCACATCATGTAAATGTACATTAATTAACCGTAGACTTCACAATTGGAGAAATCCATATAGTTGATGGTAAATGGCATGCTGATTTATTTTGCAGTTTATAAAAATGCATATGAAGCTGTGCATTTACACCATGAACTAAATGGATGGATGTCTTTGGTATCTACATCATGTTGCTCATGCCACTGTGTATTTGAGCCTGGTGGACACCATCAAACGAACATCAATTGCCTGGCACTGGTATGGTTACAAATGACAGATACTGTACACAGTAATACCCAGAGGGTCTTCTTGCCTAAATATTGATTAGAATATGGAAATCATTTCCTTCACATATTATAGTTGATGTGAATAATACAAATACATTTCAGAGAAAACTAGGCAATGGGGAAAGGAATAGAAAGTTATTCTAAAAGGTTAAATGAATTTAGGTATAGTAAGGCTGGTGTAGGGCGTAAAGACTGGTATTAATTTGATGGGTCAAGTGGGCTGTTTCTGTGATGTAGCTTTACCTATATCACCTGCATCACAATATAAATTTGCTGGTTACTCAAATCGCTTGATGTTTAAAGATGTATCCCATGTTATGAAAATTATCATTAGCATTCAGAAAGGGTTTCTTTTTAACCTTTGCATATTGGTTTCAGGCGGCTGAGTGCTTACACAACTTTACAGCAAGAAAACTTTTCTGAACAATATCTGGTTACTTTTCCCATTCAGAAGAACAGAAGGAAATTAGTAGCTGTCTGTAGTTTAAAGGATATTTAATACATAGAAGTAATTTTGAATAGAGTCTACAGTCAGACAGGCAGCAAAATTGAACATGTGCCACCTTTTTGTGAATGTTAAACAATTTCCATTGGTATTCCACATGGTTCAGTGTTGGGAAACTTGCTGTTTGTTCCGTATATTAATGATTTGGAATTAAATGTTGGAAGCATGATCGGGAAATTTGCAGATGACACAAAAAGGATGGGACAGTGGCATAGTAGTTACCAATGCTGCCTCACAGTGCCAGGGACCTGGGTTCAATTCTAGCTTTGGGTGACTGTCTGGCATTTTCACATTCTCCCAGTATCTCTATGTGTTTCCTCTGGCTGCTCCGGTTTCCTCCCACAGTCCAAAGATGTGCAGATTGTCAAAGATAGGTTAATTGGTCCTTAGTGTCAGGAAATAGCAGGATAAATATGTGAAGTTATGCTAATAGGGCCTGGGTGGGATTGTTGTCAGTGCAGGCTCGATGGGCCAAATGGCCTTCTTCTGCACTGTAGGGATTATACGATTCTATGACTCGACAGTTGTTAGTGAAGAGAATAGCTGGCAACCCCAGAATGATATTAATGGTTGGTTGAATGGGCAGAGAAGAGGCAAATGGAACTCAGTCTGTAAAAAAGAGAGGGCAAACAAAGCAACAAAATACTTAAGGGATAAAAAAACTGGCTTGCAGGGAAGAAACAAAGAGTAGGAATTAATGGATGCTTTTCAAGGCAGCAACTAGTGGGATACCACAGGGATCGGTGCTGGGACCCCAACTGTTCACAATATATATTAGTGATTTGAATGAGAGAATAAAATGTAACATCTCAAAATTTGCAGATGATGCCAAATTGGGTGGCAGGGTGAACTGTGACAAGGATGCAGAGGTCTTTCAGAATAATCTAAACAGGTTGGGTGAGAGGGCAAATCAATGACAGATGCAGATAATTTGGATAAACGTGAGGTTATTCACTTTGGAAGCAAAAACAAGAAGACAGATTACTACCTGAATGGCTGTAAATTAGCAGAGGGGAGTGTGCAGCGGGGCCTGAATGTTCTTGTGCACCAGTCGCTGAAGATAAGAATGCAGGTGCAGCAGGTGGTAAAGAAGGCAAATGGTATGTTGGCCTTTATTGCAAGAGGTTTTGTGAACAGGACTGAGAATATTGTGTGTAGTTTTGGTCTCTTTCTGAGGAAGGATGTTCTTGCTGTCAAGGGAATGCAGCGAAGATTTACCAGGCTGATTCCAGGGATGGTGGGACTGATGTATGAGGAGAAATTGACTAGATTAGGAACTGATGTATGAGGACAAATTGTCTTGGTTAGGATTGTTTTCGCTGAATTTCAGATGAATGATGGAGGTGTCTCATAGAGACTTATAAAATTCCAACAGGACTAGACAGAATGGATGCAGAGAAGATATTCCCGATGATGAGGGAGTCCAGAACCAGGGATCGCACTCTAAGGATTTAGGATAGACCACTTAGGATGGGGATGAGGAGACATTTCTTCACCCAAAGAGTGTGAGCCTGTGAAATTCATTACCACAGGAAGTAGTTGATGTATTCAAGGGACAGCTAGAGTATAGCACCTGGGGCGAATGGAATCAAAGGCTATGGGAAAAAAGCAGGATTAGGCTTTTGAGTTGGATGATCGGCCATGATCGTAATGATTGGCAGAGCAGGCTCGAAAGGTCAAATGGCCTCTTCCTGCTCCTATTTTCTATGTTAATGAACAGGAAAATATTGAGAAGGGTTGAGGAATTGAGAGACCTTGAAGTGCATATCCATAGTTTCTTGAATACTTTCCTTTACTGGGCAAGATATTGCATACATAAGCAGGGATGTAAGGGTGGAATTGTATAAAACATTAGTTTTATTAAACGTGGCTGGCATTTTGTTTACAGTTCTGGTCATCACACTACAGGAAGAACATAATTGTTCTGGACAGACTGCAGAAGAGGTTTGTAAGAATGTTGCCAGGGCTTGAGAATTACAACTATGAGGAGAGATTAGAAAGGCTGGGGTTGTTTGCCTTAGAAAAGAGGAGACTAAGTGGAATTGAGATGTACAGGATTATGAGAGGTCTAGACAGGGTAGACAGGAAAGACTTGTTTCCTCCAGCTAAGGGATCAATTATCAGAGCGCGTAGTTTTAAGGTGATTGGTAGAAGGATTAGAGGGGACGTAAGAAAATTATTTTCACTCAGAGGATGGGCACATTTACTGATGGTTAAGGCTGAACTCTCAAATCATTTAAAAGGTACCTGGATCTGGAATAAAATGGAACCCATCAGGGATCCATTTATTAGTTTTCTGTCTCTCATCTAACTTATCGTCTGCAAGTGCAAGTGTATATAAGTTTTCTTTCAAAACATTGAGAAATGCCTGGAATCCAATCTCAGAAGGGCACTGCAGGAGTGCCTGTAAGGCAGCAGTGCTAACCTCTGTGCCACTGTGCCGCTTATATTTGAAGGAACTTGAGTGTTCAGCAGTGTTCTGTGGCAACACTGGAGGACCTGTAGACTACAGTAAATCAGCCAAAGTCAAATCATTGAAGGCAAAATGTGAAGATTTGGAGAGACATCAGAGGTACAACAATATTCGCTTATTTGGTGTGGTTGAGGGGGTGTACGGTCCTTACCCCATGGAGTTTATTGCACAGTTATTGCAAGGCAAGCTAAAACTGAAGGATAGGGATCTCTTGGATCAAGGCCACAGGTTATTATGAGTGGGACCTAAGGATGGCAAGGATCACATCCTTTGTTACAGGGTTTGATGTAACCAGCTTCACAAGCAGATCCTCCCCCAAACCTGTTCCCTTACTTTCCTAGGGCACGAGACTTCACTCCTGCTAAAGCCTGCAGCAATGTTAAATGTCTCCTGCACTCCTGCCCACAGATCAGGTTTGGCCTGTATTTCCTGCCTGACTGAGAAACATGTTATCTGGTGAAGCCACACACTCATTTGCCTCCGTATCCTTCATTAACCATGTAATAAAATTGCATAGTCATCACTAAAGATACAGGAGCAAGAAGATGTTACCTAAGAAAATACAAGCTTTCTTTAAATGCATTTATCTTCATTGTGTATACTTGCTATGTAGGTTATTTCATTAAAGTATAATTAGTTATTAATATGCTTTTTTCTGTTTGACTTGCTAATATCACTCAATCTCTGTTAACTAAAAGACTTAATAGATAAGCTGTTTTCTGAGGAATATTATATAGAAATTAAGAGGAGTTCAGTACTGTATGATCATGTATCTTGTTTGAGGAGATGCTTCAGTGGGCCAAGGGGGTGTTTTTAGTGTTTCAATTATCTACCTTTTCATTTAGTTATGTTTGTTCTCTTACTAGATTATGAATTTGTTTGGGCTTTATAATATCACTGAGCATCTGCTATATTATCTTTACAATATATACTCCTCTTTCCCATGATAATGGTTGAAGTTATGTTTTTTCTTAAGGAAATATGAGAAATCACAACAACTCAGGGGATGGGTTGAATCAGCTTATCAAGTGTAACAAAGTTTTACAGCATCTTCAGCTTTTGGGTGCACAAAATTATTTTCATCCATGAAACACATCTTAAAGCTTCAGATCACTTTATTCCTCCCACAGTCTAAAGGTGAGAAATTTAAGTGGATTAGCTGCACTAAATTGTTCCTTCGTGTCCAGGAGTGTGTGGGTTGGGTGGAACAACTGTGGTAAATGTGGAGATTTACAGGGAAATGAGCACGGATAAGCTATACTTTTGGGGTGTTGGTGCAGTCTCAGTGGGCCGAATAACCTCCTTCTGTACTGTAGGGATTCTATGGATTCTACATACATGTATATATTTTCTATGTTACATATATTATGTCATGACC
This sequence comes from Sphyrna mokarran, assembly GCA_024679065.1. Lineage (NCBI taxonomy): Eukaryota > Metazoa > Chordata > Chondrichthyes > Carcharhiniformes > Carcharhinidae > Sphyrna > Sphyrna mokarran. Next base: position 23,973,175 of record JAGIQG010000011.1, read on the forward strand.
TTGGGTTTAGTCATGCTCCAATCCTCTTGGGGCAGGAAGACAATTGTGCTGAGTTTTTGTTCTGGGTCTACCACATGCCAGCTGACTATTGACTGATTGTTCAGATATTGGCTGGAATTTTACTGACACGCCAGTCCTGATTCCAGGGGCGGACTCGGAGAATGACATTCTCCATTGGCCTCGGGCGAGATCTTGCAAAACTTGGGCGGACATACTGGTAAAATTCTGCCTATTATTCCTTATCTGGGAAGGGATGTCCTTGCTATAGAAGGAGTATGGTGAAGGTTTACCAGGCTGATTCCTGGGATAGCAAATCAGTCATATGAGAAGAGACTAAGTCAGTTAGGATTATATTCACTGGAGTGAATATCCACCCCTCAGAGAAACTCATAAAACTCTAACATGATTAGACAGGGTAGATTCAGAAAGAATATTCCTAAAAGTAGGGAGTCCAGAACTAGGGGTCATAGTTTGAGAATAACCTTTTAGAACTGAAGTGAGGAGAAATTTCTTTACCTCGAGGGTGGTGAATGTGCGGAATTCACTACCACAGAATGTAGTTGAGGCTAAAACATTGTCTGATTTCAAGAAGGAATTAGATATTGCTATTGAGGATAAAGGAATCAAGGGATATGGGAGGAAGGGAGGATCAAAATATTGAATTTGATGATCAGCCATGATCAAAATGAATGGCGGAGCAGGCTCAAAGAGCCAAATGGCCTACTCCTGCTTCCAGTTTCTATGTTTCTATATAATCTTATCCATCAGTGACAACAACCAATAGAGTTATGAGTGCCAGCAGTGAATGACTGCTGAAAGTGAGGAAGCAAACAATTCATAGACCGTAAAACATAGAATGTTACAATGCAGTACAGGCCCTTTGGTCCTCAATGTTGCATCGACCTGTGAAACAGATCTGAAGTCCATCTAATCTGCACTATTCCAATATCATCTATATACTTACCCAATGACCCTTTAAATGCCCTTAATGTTGACGAGTCCGCTACTATTGCAGGAAGGGCATTCCATGCCCTTACCACTCTCTGAGTAAAGAACCTACCTCTAACATCTGTCCTATATCTATCACCCCTCAATTTAAAGCCATGTCGCCTTGTACTAGCCATCATCATCCAAGGAAAAAGAGTCACACTGTCCACCCTATCTAATCTTCTGATCATCTCGTATATCTTTATTAAGTCACCTCTTAACCTTCTTTTCTCTAACGAAAACAGCCTCAAGTCCCTCAGCCTTTCCTCATAAGACCTTCCCATCATACCAGGCAACATTCTGGTAAATCTCCTCTGCACCCTTTCCAATGATTCCACATCCTTCTTATAATGTGGCGACCAGAACTGTATGCAATATTTCAAAGTGCAGCTGTACCAAAGTTTTATACAGCTGCAACATGACATCATGGTTCCAAAACTCAATCCCTCTACCAATAAAAGCTAACACACTGTATGCCTTCTTAACAACCCTATCAACCTGGATGCCAATTCTTAGGGATCTATGCACAGAGACACCGAGATCTCTCTGCTCACCTACACAACCAAGTATTTTACCATTAGCCCAGTACTCTGTATTCCTGTTACTGTTCCCAAGTGAATCACCTCACACCTTTCCGCGTTAAACTCTATTTCCACCTCTCAGCTCAGCTCTGTAGCTTATCTGTGTCCCTCTGTAACCTGCAAAATCCTTCCACACTGTCCACAACTCCACCAAATCTGCAAATTTACTAACTCATCCTTCTATGCCCTCATCCAGGTCATTTATAAAAATGAGAAACAACAGTGGCCCCAAAACAGATTTAATCTTATGCAATAAAAGCGATGTGTTTTAAGAAAAAAATACTAACTACCACGTGGGACCTGTTCAAAGGCCATGCCAAAGTCCATGTAGGCAACATCAATTGCACTGCTCTCATCTACTTTTTTAGTTAACTTCAAAAAAACTCAATCAAATTTGTGAGACATGATTTTCCACTCACAAAGCCATGCTGACTGTCCCTAACTGGTCCTGGCATCTCTAAATGCCTGTAGATCCTGGCTCTGAGAATACCTTCTAACAACTTACCCACTGCAGATGTGAGGCGCATCAACCGGTAATTCTCAGGTTCATAATGTCTATTTTCAAATAAAACAAAAAAGCTTTGTTAAATTTTTGTCTGTGGTGACATTGCTCCCATAACATGACATAATAGGGAATTCTCTCACTTCCCAGGATCCTTTGACCCTCAAGTATGGTGCAAGCCCCATGAGAATCAGCACTGATCTCGGGGCAGCATGGAGCACAGTGAAGCTCTGAGTGGTCGGGGACATGGCTGGGCAGTGTCCACCTGACACACGGGCAGTGCCCACCTGGCACCAGGTACTGTCAGGGTGCTGGGGCTTTGCCAAGGGGTGGGGCCTGAGTGGGGCTGAGGCCTGAATGGGGATGGGGTCTGAATTGGGGCTATGATGAGAAGGCTACGGCAGAGGTGTATGACAGTGTGAAATGCAGGGGGTCAATGATGGAAGGCTATGCAGTGGGCTGTGACAGGGGGCTATGCATGGGTCGCAAAGATGGGGGCTATATAGGGCATCAATAACAGGGACTCGTGAAGTGTTGGGGCATGGAGGCATGTTATAAAGAACAAACAAAGAATAAAGAACAAAACAGCACGGGAAACAGGCTCTTTGGCCCAACAAGGCCGCGCTGCCACCCCGATGTTCCTACCTCTACCTGTGATCCCTGTCTATGTTTATAGATCTATGGATTGAAACCAAATTTGAGACAATTTAGGGAGAATTTGATCTGCCAATTAGCCTAAGAGCACATCTTTGGGATGTGGGAGGAAACCGGAGCACCTGGAGAAAACCCATGCAAGCACGGGGAGAATGGCAAACTCCCACAAGACACAGGCCCAAATCTATGTATCTGCACAGCACAGCGATAGTCACTGAGCTGTCGTGTTGCCCATCAAATGGTCCAGGTCAAGTGTACACTAACGACGTGAAACACTAGGATACTCTCGAAAAAAAATCCAAGAGCAGCCCTCTCACGACGTATTGCGTGTATGCCCCTTGTTAGACAACAAGGCGGACCAGTATAGTGGGCATATCAGGGGTGATGAAGAGTAACTCATTGGGACAGTCCCAACGCCTCGATGCTGGCAATCTACATCAGAGTGGGGGTTGAGAAACGTGCCACCGATGAGACTGAGGGGTTCTAATATCTGGATGGAGGGTTGGGGTCTCCCAGTGCACTGTGAGATTGGGATGCCCTTTTAAAACAGCATGTGATTGCTTTGCAACCAGCATCGTTAGACTTCGCCCCTCCAGAGACTGGTGCATAACTCATCAGCCTCCCAAAAAAACGACTAAATAGAACATAGAACATAGAACATTACAGCGCAGAACAGGCCCTTTGGCCTTCGATGTTGCGCCGACCAATTAGGAAAAAGCAATGACCCTCCAAACTGAACCATTCCCTTTTCGTCCATAAACTTATCTACTAACCTCTTAAACGCCACCAAACTTGGCGCATCTACAACTGCCGCAGGCAGGGCATTCCACTCCCTAACCACCCTCTGGGTAAAGAACTACCTCTGATATCCGTCCTATAACTACCACCCCTTAATTTAAAGCTATGTCCCCTCGTGCTAGCTTTCTCCATCCTAGGAAAAAGGCTATCACTGTCCACCCTATCTAAACCTCTAATCATCTTATATGTTTCAATAAGGTCTCCTCTTAGCCGCCTTCTTTCTAACGAAAACAACCTCAAATCCCTCAGCCTCTCTTCATAAGACCTGCCCTCCATACCAGGCAACATCCTGGTAAACCTCCTCTGTACCCTCTCCAATGCCTCCACATCTTTCTTATAATGCGGGGACCAGAACTGCACACAATACTCCAAGTGCGGCCGCACTAGAGTTTTGTACAGTTGCAACATGACGTTGCGGCTCCGAAATTCAATCCCCCTACCAATAAAAGCTAAGACTCCGTATGCCTTCTTAACAACCTTATCGACTTGATTGCCAACTTTCAGGGATCTATGCACATATACACCAAGATCCCTCTGTTCATCAACACTATTAAGAGTCCTACCATTAGCCCTATACTCTACACATTTGTTATTCCTGCCAAAGTGAATTACCTCACACTTTTCCACATTAAACTCCATTTGCCACCTCTCGGCCCAGCTCTGCAACTTGTCCAAGTCTCTCTGCAAACTATAACACCCCTCTTCACTATCTACCACTCCACCGACTTTAGTGTCATCTGCAAATTTACTAATCCATCCTTCAATACCCTCATCCAGATCATTTATAAAAATTACAAACAGCAGGGGCCCCAAAACAGATCCTGAGGTACACCACTTGTAACCGAACTCCACGATGAATAACTTCCATCAACCACCACCCTCTGTCTTCTATCAGCTAGCCAATTCCTAATCCAATTAGCTAAATCACCCTCAATCCCATACATCTGCATTTTCTGCAGAAGCCTTCCATGGGGCACCTTATCGAACGCCTTACTAAAGTCCATATATACCACATCAACTGCCTTACCCCCATCCACCTCTTTGGTCACTTTTTCAAAAAACTCAATAAGGTTAGTAAGACATGACCTATCCTTCATGAAACCGTGCTGACTATCCCCAATCAATTCATTTCTCTCTAAATAACTATAAATCCTGTCCCTAATAATTCTCTCCAATACTTTGCCCACAACAGAAGTAAGACTCACCGGCCTATAATTCCCCGGAAAGTCTCTCTTCCCCTTCTTGAACAATGGGACCACATTCGCTATCCTCCAGTCCTCCGGAACCACACCCGTAACCAACGACGACCTGAAGATCAGAGCCAAAGGCTCTGCAATCACCTCTCTTGCCTCCCAGAGAATCCTAGGGTAAATCCCGTCCGGCCCAGGGGACTTATCCAACTTCAAACCCTCAAGAATATCTAGCACATCCTCCTTATCTACTTCAATACTTTCCAGTTTGCAACCCTGTACCTCAGTGTTCTCCACAACTACATTTACATCTCCCTGCGTGAATACCGAAGAGAAATATTTATTCAGTGCCTCTCCAATCTCTTCAGGCTCCACGCACAACTTCCCACTGCTGTCTCTGACTGGCCGTAATCTTGCCCTAACCAATCTTCTATTCTTAACACATCTAAAGAAAGCTTTCGGATTCTCCTTGATCCTGTCAGGCAAAGTCTTCTCGTGTCCTCTTTTAGCTCTCCTCAACTCACTCTTTAGCTTCCTCCTGGCTAATCTATGTCATTGCTATCATGACTGTGGTCCGGTCCTTCTGGTTTTCTTGCTGTTATGACACTTATCATAGAATCATCGAACCCTACAATACAAAAAGAGGCTCTTCGGCCCATTGAGTCTGCACCGAACACAAACTCACCCAGGCCCTATTCCACTAGTCTATTATTATATACTCTTATCCACTAATCCCTCTAACCATTCCCTGGACACTAAGGGGCAATTTCTTAGCATGGCCAATCAACCTAACCTGCACATCTTTGAACTGCGCAAGGAAACCAGAGTACCTGGAGGAAACCCACACAGACATGAGGAGAACATGCACACCCCACACAGACAGTGACCTAAGCCAGGAATCAAACCCAGGACCCTGGAGCTGTGAAGCAGCAGTGTTAACCATTGTGCTATCATGCTGCCCCATTTTCCCAAAAATCATTTTTTGGGAAAATTCTGTCCATACACTCTCCTTCCCATTATAGAAATCATCGTGTATATTAATAAAGGCAAAATTATTTCATAGTCCATCAGTGAATCAATCTTTCCCCTCATGCTTTGCTTTGTTCAGTTGCAATTTCCTAATAGAATATCAGCTCTATCTAAAAATAATCCCAGGCATTTCTCTACACCTAGATTCCTGTAAAATTCCCCTCCAAAGGCATAAATGGATACTTTCACCCATAATAGTGATCAAGGCTGACATTGAGAGAGAGAAAGTATGATTGCTTGAGTCTGATTCATGCAGCAGATGAATTTAAGGTTAAAGAGCCTTCAGAGAAATCTTTAATCTCCAGGATATTGCTCTGAGTCACATAGAACAAAAATAAGTAATAAAATCTTAAAAAATACAATTTAGTGGTTTTTTTGTTTTCTTTGAAAACTTTTGTTTGTTAATTTTAGAAATATGGACATGAAAAATATCAATTTGATTGATAGTCAAGGACCATCCAATCAACAAACGATTTGTTTCCGAATTGCAACGCGGGTAGGGGAGCGGGTGGTGCTTATCAGGATGGATTTGTCGACTGACCAATCGTGGAAGTGTGGGCATGGGATATTGATAATGGGAGATCATGTGATAAAATCACATATGTCTGACCACGCTTGATAATCCTAAAAATACTCCCTGGGTTTGACTTTTTTTGCTCACAGGCCAAATTAGAACATAAAAGTTCAAGGTAAATTACACACTCATATTGATTTTTAGTGATGGGGGGATAAATGGTGCACAGACAGAGTGGAATTGCATTGAAATATCAGGCTATGTCAGGTAGGCATTACCAAATTTGGGCATTCACCTGGAAATAATCATGTGAATGATAGAGTATGCTGTCTCCTTAAGGCAGCTCTATGCCAGTTTCAGTGAGCTGCTACCAGAGTTCAATAGAATCCTGATCCTGTTGTTGAATTGTTTTGATAGAATTTTGTAGGGCAGGTCATTGTAAACTTACTTAGGACATTAGTCATTAAAATGAGAAGTGTAAGGATATCGGTTGAAACACCAAATCAGATAGGTCCAAATTAATTTATTTAGTTCTATGTGGGGAGAAGGAAACTGGCTGAGTTCAGATAGTTAAATTTATATACCTTCCAAACAAACAGATGTCTGATGTCATTGGAGATACAGTCACGTGTTTATTGTCTGATTATTCAATACTTGGATATCTGTTGAAGATGCAGAAACTAGATTTACTATGACTGTGCAGTTAATTTCTTGGTGAGAGAAGTCAATGAGATAGGTGTCTGACAGATTATGCTACCAGACTATTAATCCAGCAAATAGCAGTTTGAGAATTTGAATTCATTTTTTAAAAACCTGTTCCTGTGGTGGATGTGAGTCTACCTGCTGCTCTGTTAAAGGGATAAGGACCAAGTAAGGGCAGAAGGTATTTTTTAGTTAAGGCATCATGATCAGCAGAGGCTTGGGGGGCTTGTTTCTGTGCTGTACTTTTCTTCTCT
>JAGIQG010000011.1:25406795-25575040 GCA_024679065.1 Sphyrna mokarran
CACCGACTTTAGTGACATCTGCAAATTTACTAATCCATCCTTCAATACCCTCATCCAGATCATTTATAAAAATTACAAACAGCAGGGGCCCCAAAACAGACCCCTGAGGTACACTACTTGTCACCGAACTCCACGATGAATATCTCCCATCAACCACCACCCTCTGTCTTCTATCTGCTAGCCAATTCCTAACCCAATTAGCTAAATCACCCTCTATCCCATACATCTGCATTTTCTGCAGAAGTCTTCCATGGGCCACCTTATCAAACGCCTTACTAAAGTCCATATATACCACATCAACCGCCTTACCCCCATCCACCTCTTTGGTCACTTTTTCAAAAAACTCAATAAGGTTAGTAAGGCACGACCTACCCTTCACAAAACCATGCTGACTATCCCCAATCAATTCATTTCTCTCTAAATAACTATAAATCCTATCCCTAATAATTCTCTCCAATACTTTGCCCACAACAGAAGTAAGACTCACTGGCCTATAATTCCCTGGAGGTCTCTTTCCCCTTCTTGAACAATGGGACCACATTCGCTATCCTCCAGTCCTCCGGAACCACACCCGTAACCAACGACGACCTGAAGATCAGAGCCAGAGGCTCTGCAATCTCCTCTCTTGCCTCCCAGAGAATCCTAGGGTAAATCCCGTCCGGCCCAGGGGACTTATCCAACTTCAAACCCTCGAGAATATCTAGCACATCCTCCCTATCTACTTCGATACTTTCCAGTTTGCTACCCTGTACCTCAGTGTTCTCCATAACTACATTTACATCACCCTGCGTGAATACCGAAGAGAAATATTTATTCAGTGCCTCTCCAATCTCTTCAGGCTCCACGCACAACTTCCCACTGCTGTCTATGACTGGCCCTAATCTTGCCCTAACCAATCTTCTATTCTTAACATATCTAAAGAAAGCTTTAGGATTCTCCTTAATCCTATCAGCCAAAGTCTTCTCGTGTCCTCTCTTAGCTCTCCTCAATTCACTCTTTAGCTCCCTCCTGGCTAATCTATAGCTATCCATTGCACTAACTGAGCCTTCAAGCCTCATCCTGACATAAGCCTCCTTTTTCCTTTTAACCAGCAAATCAACTTTTTTCGTACACCAAGGTTCTCTTACTCGACCATTTCCTCCTTGCCTGACAGGGACATACTTATCAAGGACTCGCAGCAGCTGCTCCTTGAATAAGCTCCACATTCCAGATGTTCCCAGTCCCTGTAGTTTCCTAGTCCAATCTATGCACCCTAATTCTCTCCTGATGGCCTCATAATTACCCTTCCCCCAGCTATAACTACTGCCCCCAGCTTCATGCCTATCCCTATCCATCACTAAGGTGAACGTAACCGAATTGTGGTTACGATCACCAAAATGTTCACTAACTTCCAAGCCTAACACCTGGTCTGGCTCATTGCCCAGCACCAAATCCAATGTAGCCTCACCTCTAGTTGGCCTATCTACATACTGAGTCAAAAAACCTTCCTGCACACTTTGTACGAAAACTGACCCCTCTAACGAGCTAGAGCTATAGCTATTCCAATCAATATTAGTAAAGTTAAAGTCCCCCATAACAATTACCCTATTACTTTCACTCCTGACCAGAATTGACTTTGCAATCCTTTCCTCAACCTCTCTAGAACTTTTAGGAGGTCTATAAAAGACTACCAACAGGGTGACCTCTCCTTTCCTGTTTCTAATCTCAGACCAGACTACCTCAACAGACAAGTCCTCATCAAACTTCTTTTCTGTCACTGTGACACAGTCTTTGACTAATAATGCCACTCCTCCCCCCCTCTACCTCCTTCTCTACTCCGACTAAAGCATTTGATCCCCGGAACCTGCAACATCCATTCTTGTCCCTGCTCTACCCAAGTCTCTGAAATGGCCACAACATCCAAGTTCCAGGTACTGGTCCAAGCTGCAAGTTCCTCCCCCTTATTGCGAATACTCCTTGCATTAAAGTATACGCATTTCAAACCATGCCCTACCCCACCCGTACGCTGCTGTGTTTTACAGCTTTCCTCTATGACCCCCTTACTCTCATCCCTCTTAGCACCCCAACTACTTAGGATCCCACCCCCCCCAAATCAGTTTAAAGCTCCCTGCATAGCCTTAGCAAATTTTCCCCCCAAGATATTAGTTCCCCTCTGGTTCAGGTGTAGACCATCTCTCTTGTAGAGGTCCCACCTATCCCAGAATGAGTCCCAATTGTTCAGGAACCTGAACCCCTCCCTCCTGCACCATCCCCGCAGCCACGAGTTCAAACATTCCCTCTCTCTATTCTTCTCTAAACTATCCCTTGGCACAGGCAAGAGTCCAGAGATAACCACTCTGCCAGTTTTGGCCCTAAGCTTCCACCCTAACTCCATAAATTTCTGTTTAATATCCCCTTCCGTCGTCCTTCCTATATCATGTGTCCCTACATGAACTATGACTTGGGGTTGACTCCCCTCTCCCTTAAGAATCTTAAAAACCCGATCTGCGACATCCTGGACCCCAGCCCCTGGGAGGCAACACACCAGCCCCGAGTCCCTTTTATTACTATTTACCCTCCTATCTGTCCCTCTAACTATGGAGTCTCCAATTACTAGGCCCAATCTCTTATTCCCCCTACGCACCTGAGCATTCTCAGCAGGCTCACCCCCAGAGACCTGCTCCCTTTGGTCATCTCCAGTTGATTCTTCCTCAACTGTAACCTCCAAGACAGAAAATTTGTTTTGGAGGGGAACAGCCCCAGGGGATAGTCTACCCGATTGCTTCTTACCCCTCCTCCAAATAGTTACCCAGGAATCACTTTTAGGAGTGACTATCTCTTTGTTACTCCTGCCAATATCCTCCTCAACCTCTCGAATTACCGAGTTCCTCTAATTCCAGCTCCAGCTCCTTAACACTATCCTCAAAGAGCTGTAAATGTGCACACTTCCTGCAGGTATAATCAGCAGGAACACTACTGGTGTCCCTCACCTCGTACATACTACAGGAGTTGCAACGTACCGCCTGCACTGCCATCCCTGATACTTTAATTTCCAGGATAGAGAAAAAAAACTTCCCACACACTTATTATTATTATCAGGCAGATGTTGGGGCGAATAAACTGGAAGGAGGTGTTCTTGGGGAAAAGCACAGAAGGAAGGTGGCAGATATTCAAGGAATGCTTGTCTGGAGCTCTGCACAACAACGTTCCAGTGAGACAAGGAGGTTTTGGTAGGTCGAGGGAACCGTGGTGCACGAAGGTTGTGGTGAACCTAGTCAGGAAGAAAAGAAAGGTGTATAAAAGGTTCAAAGAGCTAGGAGATGTTGGGGATCTAGAGAAGTATAAGGCTTATAGAAGAGAGCTTAAAAAGGAAATTAGGAGAGCCAGAAGGGGTCATGAGAAGGCCTTGGCTGGTAGGATTAAGGAGAATCCCAAGGCCTTCTACAAATATGTGAAAAGTAAAAGGATGAGAAGAGAAGGGATAGGACCTATAAAAGGTGAAGGGGGAAAAGTCTGTGTGGAAACGGAAGAAATGGCAGAAGTACTTAATGAGTACTTTGCCTCAGTATTCACGGTGGAAAGTGATCTGGGAGGATGCACTACAAGTGTGCGGCAGACTGAAAAGATTGAGTATGTAGATATTAAGGAAGCGGATGTGTTAGAACTTTTAAATGCTATCAAGATAGACAAGTCTCCGGGACTAGATGGGATGTACCCCAGGTTGTTGTGGGAGGTGAAGGATGTCATTGCAGAGCCCCTGGCGGTGATCTTTGCGTCGTCGATGGAGACGGGAGAGGTTCCGGAAGATTGCAGACGTGGTCCCTATTTTCGAGAAAGGGAACAGGGATAGTCCTGGAAATTACCGACCAGTGAGTCTGACCTCAGTGGTTGGTAAGCTGATGGAGAGGCTTCTGAGGGACAAGATTTACGAGCATTTGAAGAAGTTTAGGTTGATTAGAAATAGTCAGCATGGTTTTGTAAAAGGCAGGTCGTGTCTTACGAGCTTAATTGAGTTCTTCGAAAATGTGACTGAACACATTGACGAAGGAAGGGCAGTGGACGTGGTGTACATGGACTTCAGCAAGGCATTTGACAAGGTCCCACATGCAAGACTTCTTGAGAAGGTGAGAGGCCATGGGATCCAAGGGGCTTTGGCCTTGCGGATCCAGAACTGACTTGCCTGCAGAAGGCAGAGGGTGGTTGTGGATGGCTCTTTTTCTGCATGGAGGTCGGTCACCAGTGGAGTGCCCCAGGGATCTGTTCTAGGACCCTTGCTGTTTGTCATTTTCATAAATGACCTGGATGAGGAAGTGGAGGGATGGGTGAGTAAGTTCGCCGATGAAACGAAGGTCGGTGGTGTTGTGGATGGTCTGGAGGGATGTCAAAAGTTGCAGCAGGACATCGACAGGATGCAAGACTGGGCGGAGAAGTGGCAGATGGACTTCAACGCGGATAAATGTGTTGTGGTCCATTTTGGCAGATCCAACGGGATGAATGAGTACACTATCAAAGGTAGGAGTCTTAGCCGTGTGGAAGAGCAGAGGGATCTGGGGGTCCAGGTCCATAAGACTCTCAAATCAGCCTCCCAGGTGGAGGATGTGGTCAAGAAAGCGTATGGTGTGCTCGCCTTCATTAATCGAGGGACTGAGTTTAGGAGTCGGGAGGTAATGCTAGAATTTATAAGACCCTTGTCAAAACCCACTTGGAGTACTGTGCACAGTTCTGGTTGCCTCACTACAAGAAGGATGTGGAAGCTATTGAAAGGGTGCAGAGAAGATTTACAAGGATGTTGCCTGGATTGGGAGGCATACATTATGAGGATAGGTTGAGGGAGCTAGGTCCCTTCTCCCTGGAGAGACGAAGATTGAGAGGCGACCTGATAGAGGTTTATAAGATATTGAGAGGTATAGATAGGGTGGATTCTTGGAGGCTATTTCTCAGGGCTGAAATGGTCGCTACAAGAGGACACAGGTTTAAGGTGCCGGGAAGCAGGTACAGAGGAGATGTCAGCGCTAAGTTCTTCACTCAGAGGGTGGTGAGTGAGTGGAATCGGCTGCCATCGGTGGCAGTGGAGGCAAACTCACTGGGGTCTTTTGAGAGACTTCGGGATGAGTACATGGAATTTAATGGGATTGAGAGTTGTAGATAGGTCTGGATGTAATCGGCTCAACTTGTGGGCCAAAGGGCCTGTTTGTGCTGTAGTGTTCTATATTCTGCATGCTACAGTGCAGAGGGACTTGGATGTTCTTATGCAAGAATCTCAAACAGTTGGTTTGCAGGAGCAAGCGGTAATTCAGAGGACAAATGGAATTTTGTCCTTCATTGCCAGAGGAACGGAGCTTAAAAAAGCGAGGTTACGTTGCAGCTGTATTCGGTGCTGATGAGGCCATACCTGGAGTACTGTGTACAGTTTTGGTCTCCTTACTTGAGGAAGGATATACTAGTACTGGAGGGGTTGCAGAGGAGATTCACTAAGCTGATTCCGAGTTGAGAGGGTTGGCTTATGAGGAGAAATTGAGTAAACTGGAGGTATACTCATTGGAATTCAGAAGAATGAAGGGAAATCATATCAAAACATAAGATTATAAAGGGAATGGATAAGATGGAAACAAATTCCTTGCTTCCACAGGCAGGTGAGACTAGAACCAGGGGGCATAATTCAAAGTAAGGGGAAGCAGATTTAGGACTGAGTTGAGGAGGAACTTCTTCACATAAAGGGTTGTGAATCTATGGAATTCCCTGCCCAGTGAAGCAGTTGAGACTACCTCATTGAATGTTTTTAAAGCAAGGATAGATAAATTTTTGAATAGTAAAGGAATTAAGAGTTATGGTGAGCGAGTGTGTAGGTGGAGTTGAGTCCACAAAAAGATCAGCCACTATCTTATTGAATGGCAGAGCAGGGTCGCGAGGCCAGATGGCCTACTCCTTCTCCTAATTCTTATGTTCTTAATGCTGCCCTGTACACCAAGGCCTAGGTCACTAATATACATCAGGAAAAGTAAGGCTCCAAATACTGACCTGGGAAACTCCACTCCTAAATTTGTTTCATAACCGTATCGCAACTGTCGTTCTTATTCCATGAGCAATAACTTCGCTCATAAGTTTGTTGTGCAGCACTATATCAACATCATTGGAAATCCATGCGCACAACAATAGTACCCCACTGACCATCTGTTATGTCCTCAAACAATTCTTGCAAGTTAGTCAAAAATGATTTTCCCTTAAAGATATGCTGTCCTTCCATAATTACTCCAAATTTGTCCCAGTGTCTATTAATTTAATCCTAAATTGTTGTTTCTAGACCAAAGTTAAATTGACTGGCCTGTAGTTGCTGAGTTTAATTTTTTTTACACTTTTTTTGAATAGGGATATAATTTTGCAATTTTTTTTCTCTAGTCCTCTGGCACCACTCACAAGTCTAAGGAACAAAGGAAAATTATGGCTAGTGCCTCTGCAATTTCGACATCATTTCGTCCAGTTCATTCAACAATTTTAAGTACAGCCTATCCAATTATCCTCTTCAATTTTAAACTCTTCTGGAGTCTGAATTACTTTACACGGCAGCGGTCTCCAAACCAAGGCCTGCGGGTCACATCTGGCCTGCAGCCAGTGGGGCCAGTCAGATTCCTGCTGCCGAAAACACTCCTGCGTCCAAAACCCTGCCGCTGACTTAGGATCTGAACACTGAACCGAAGCCACAGGCCAGACATTTGCTGCCGCTCACGGCGGTGTCTGATGGACCCATGGGAATCCCCGCGTTCTTTACTGAGTGCCATCTTGTGACTGACAGCTCATTAAGTGAATCAGCAATTGAGACATGTTAATCAATTGCCACACTGCATTGACTGAGTGACAGCTGCTTTATCCAATCCATAGGCTCCATCTGTCTGAAATGAACGAGAACAATGACAATGACGGCAACAATTAAGACCAATTCAGTTCTGGAAAAAAAATTGGACAGTGAGTGCCACCTGTCTAATGAAGAATGGGGTATAAAGAATTTCTTTATACAAGTAGGCGATAAAGCCTTGTGTGTCCTATGCAACAAAACTGTTGCAGTTTTGAAGGAATACAATGTACATCGGCACTATGAGACCAAAGATGAAACCACATGTTCAACCATGAACCACATTATTCCCAACTCACAGGAACACAACATTCAGAAAAATGTGAATCAATGCAAGTTGCCTTCCCAACAAACTTTTTTTTCTTACGCAGAAGGTAACTGCAAATGAAGCTTTAACCAGAGCCAGTTACAAACTGGTTTATGTGTTGGCTTAAAGAGGAAAGCCGTTCACCGATGGAGAGCTCAAAAGTGTATAATAGAAGCAGTGGCAGAGTTATGCCTAGAAAAAGCAAATGTGTTCAAAATCTTGTTGTTTCAAAGATTTGCAACAAATACTGTTGTTTGTAGAATTGAGGATATAGGAAGCAATATATTTCATCAAACTGCAGACAAAACAAGAAATTTTCAGTTGTATTTTCTCGCACTCAATGAATCGACTGATGTGTGTAACACATCACAACTCCTAGTATTCATCCGTGGCAACGACGCGTGCAGGGTGCAGAGAAGATTTACAAGGATGTTGCCTGGATTGGGAGGCATGCCTTATGAAGACAGGTTGAGGGAGCTGGGACTGTGTTCTCCCTGGAGAGACGAAGGTTGAGAGGCGACCTGATAGAGGTTTACAAGATGTTGAGAGGAATAGATAGGGTGGACTCTCAGAGACTGTTTCCCAGGGCTGAAATGGTCACGACGAGAGGGCACAGATTTAAGGTGCAGGGAAGCAAGTACAGAGGGAATGCTGGGGGAAAGTTTTTCCACTCAGAGGGTGGTGAGTGAATGGAATCGGCTGCCGTCGGTGGTGGTCGAGGCAAACTCGCTGGGGTCTTTTAAAAGACTTCTGGATGAGTATATGGGATCCAATGGGATTGGGGGTTATAGATAGGTCTATAGCTGGGTAGGTTTTGATGTGTTCGGCACAACTTGTGGGCCGAAGGGCCTGTTTGTGCTGTAGTGTTCTATGTTCTAACGACAGTGAATTTAATGTGACACAAGAATTAGCATCAGTGCATAGCATGCACAGCATACTAACTGGAGAAAATATCTTCAAAGGATTGCAAAAAATTGTGTTAGAATATAACTTGGAATGGAATAAACTGCAATGCGTGACAACTGATGAAGGAAAGAACATGTCTGGGGTAAAGAAAGGTTTGGTTGGACAAATCACAAAAGCTTGTGAGGTTGCTGGATTTTCAAAGCCCGTGTTACTGCATTGCATTATCCATCAATAAGCATTGTGTGGAAAATATGTGAATATGTCTTGCGTTCTGAAACTTGTTTCAACATGAATTTCATTCAACCTCACAGGCTTAATCATCGCCAGTTTCGTGATTTTCTGGAAGAAACTGATTCTGAGTTCGGTGACTAGCCTTATTATACTGCAGTTCAATGGCTTAGTTGTGGAAAGGTTCTTTCAGCTCAGAGAAGAAATTGATTCCTTTCTCACAGAGAAGAACCAACCTGAACCACTTTTATCAAACACTGACTGGCTTTGGAAATTGGCATTTCTTGCAGACATGGCAGGCCATCTGAATCAATTGAATCTGAAGTTGCAAGATAAAACAAATTTGATTTATGATTTATTTGCACATGTCAAGACATCCAGGGCAAAACTGATGTTATTTCAAGAACAGCTGAAAGTTCAAAACTTGGTTCATTTTCCATGTTGTGAAAAATTTCATGAAGAAAGTGAAACAGAATTTCCTTCTTCATTAGCAACAGAACTCATTAAGGACTTTCAAAAATAATTTCTAGAATGATTTTCCGATCTTGATAGAAACATAGATGAAAAGGACCTGTTTCAAAATCCATTTGATTGCAATGTTGAAACACTACCAAGTCAGTTTCAAATGGAAATTATTGCTCTCCAGTCAGATGACATGCTGAAAGACAAGTATAAAGAAGGAAATCTGATCCAATTTTATTAATCTTTGCAGCCTGAGCAGTCTCCAAATTTGAAGCGATTTGCTTGTGGATTTGTATCACTTTTTGGCACTATGTACCTGTGTAAACAAATTTTTTCAAAAATGAAGTATGTCAAGTCCAAATAAATCGAGGAAATTTATCTGAGGAGCATTTGAAGTCCATTCTAATAATTGACAACTCAAGCTTGAAACTTCAGTTCAGCGTATTTGAAATTAAAAAAGCAGTTCCATCATTCCCATTAATCTTGTGCAAAACTTCATGATTTGTTGGATATGACTGAAAACGCCAATTGCCAGAATTGTGTAAAAAGGTGTAGACTGAATTTATTTTTGTTCAACCTTTATTAATGGCTCTAGTTTGTTTTGAATTTCTTTATTGTGTTTTACTGAAGTTCTTTCTTGGGGCATTTATTTTTCTTGTGTGCCACAAAATTGGGCAAATTCTCATTTCAAGGAAACATTTGTAAAATTTCAGTAAATAAAATAATTTAAAAATGAATAGTCTGCTTTTCTTATCTATAGTTAAGTAATTGAGTATTTTGTTAGAGTATTTGCTAGCATTTGACATTTTTACTCATTATATATCATTTCTCAGTGTAAACACTTTGTAAGTGTCACATTTCTCTTTTGCTCTGAATCATATCATGCTGACTACAAACATGTTTCAAATGAAACTTATTCATTTAAATTTTATTCATTCATTTATAAAACAAATGCTTTCTCTTTGGCCCTCAAAAATGTAAAATATACAATGTGGCCCTCGTACTGAAAAGTTTGGAGACCTTTAGCCTCGGACAGCATCTTCCGATGTAAAGATGGAAGCAAAATATTAATTTATTACCTCAGTTATACCCTACGCCTCCAAGTATAAATACCCCTGGTCCTTCATCAGCCCTACTCCTCCTATATCATCTTTTTATACAACTGGCACAGCTGCCTCATTGTGCCAAGGACCCAGATTTGATTCCCAGCTTAGGTCACTGTCTGTGTGGAATCACAGAATCCCAACAGTGTAGAAGGAGGCCATTCGGCCCACTGAATCTACAATCCCACCCAGGTGTAACCTGTAAACCCAACTTATTTACCCTACTAACCCAATGACACAGAGGAGCAATTTAGCATGGCCAGTCAAACTGACCTACGGGAGGAAACAGGGAGATTGTGCAAACTCCACATAGACAGTGACCCAAGCTGGGAACAGAACCCAGGATCCTGAGGCTTCACTGTGCCACTATGTAGTTTGCACGTTTTCCCCATGGCAGCGTTAGTTTACTCTGGATGATCCAGTTTCCTCCCACACTCCAAAGATGCGTAGGTTAGATGGATTAGCCATGGTAAGTTGCCCCTTTGTGACAGGAGGACAAGCAGGATAAATAGTGGTAGATAGTGAAGAGGGGTGTTATAGTTTGCAGAGAGACTTGGACAAGTTGCAGAGCTGGGCCGAGAGGTGGCAAATGGAGTTTAATGTGGAAAGTGTGAGGTAATGCACTTTGGCAGGAATAATAAATGTGTAGAGTATAGGGCTAATGGTAGGATTCTTAATAGTGTTGATGAAAAGAGGGATCTTGGTGTACATGTGCATAGATCCCTGAAAGTAGGCAGTCAAGTCGAGAAGGTTGTTAAGAAGACATATGGAGTCTTAGCTTTTATTGGTAGGGGGATTGAATTTCGGAGCCGCAACGTCATGTTGCAACTGTACAAAACTCTAGTGCGGCCGCACTTGGAGTATTGTGTGCAGTTCTGGTCCCCACATTATAAGAAAGATTGGAGGCATTGGAGAGGGTACAGAGGAGGTTTACCAGGATGTTGCCTGGTATGGAGGGCAGGTCTTATGAAGAGAGGCTGAGGGATTTGAGGGTGTTTTCGTTAGAAAGGAGGCGGCTAAGAGGGGACCTAATCGTAACATATAAGATGATTAGAGGTTTAGATAGGGTGGACAGTGATAGCCTTTTTCCTAGGATGGAGAAAGCTAGCATGAGGGGACACAGCTTTAAATTAATGGGTGATAGTTATAGGACGGATATCAGAGGTAGGTTCTTTACCCAAAGGGTGGTTCGGGATGGAATGCCCTGCCTGCAGCAGTTGTAGATGCGCCAAGTTTGGTGGCGTTTAAGAGGTTAGTTGATAAGTATATGGAAGAGAAGGGAATGGTTTAGTCTGGAGGGGCATTGCTTTTTATATTGGTCGGTGCAACATCGAAGGCCGAAGGGCCTGTTCTGTGCTGTAATGTTCTATGTTCTATGTTCTATGTTAAATACATGGGGTGATGGGATCTGGGTGAGATTGTTGTCAGTACAGGCTCAATGAGATAAATGGCCTCCTTTTGCACTGTAAGCATTCTATTTACATGCCTACTGAAGACTCTGAGAATCCCTTACATATTGACGGCCACTCACTTTTCGTAATCCCTTTTTCACTTTCCTTCAGAATCATCTCTAAACAGCCTGGTTCTCGATTGTGCTTTCCATCTGACATCTCTTTTTCTTAGCTTCTATCTGTTTTGTTATCAAGAGATTTCTTTGCCCTATCTATCTCTGCTTTGAAAGTAGCCTTTTCTTCATGCCAACCTTTGTCACCAATTTGTTCAGCACAGATCTGTTCTTAACCCTTCGAAGTTTTGCCCATCATTAATTCTTAAACAAACATTTATGGAAAATGCATCTGTGGAGCGAGAATAGAGCCAACGTTGAATCGGGATGGCTCTTCACTAAGTTGTTACATATACTGACAAATTCTACCATTAACATTTATTATGAGGAAGATAAGTTATCTAAAAAAGACAACAGCTACTCACTTGTTACATTTTGTTAGTAGCTTATCATTTTAACCTGTTGCTTAAACTAAATCTCAAAGCAACAATGCTCTCCCCAGCCCATCAACCTAAACTTTCTTGTGACATCACATTTCAATTTTTGTTTACGAATATGACCCTGAACCCACAGACTGTGCAAGTTTCAGACTCCCACTTGCCATCCTGAATACTCACTCTCTTACTTGCTCACTGCTTTTATAGCCTCCTGAGAAGCTGCTAAAGACAGTTAGGCCTAGGAAACTGCCCTCAGGAATTCTTACTGCAAACTCAACAGGCTGAGATGAATAGCCTCAAACATACTACCACAGATGGATATGGTGGTGGGTAACTCCAGCCAGGGGACAGCTTCTCCCAATTCCCGCTAACTACTATTTTACAAGGGATCCTTTATATCATACTCGGACAAAAAATTACCTTCCGTCAAGAATAGTCACTTCTAGAATTCAGCTCTTTTGTCCATATTTGGGCCAGGAGGTCTGGAGCCCAATGATCTTGATGGAATCGTAACTAGAGAGTGATTGCTAATTGCTAACAGTATTGATGACACCTTCCATCACTTTGCTGATGATTGATAGTAGGCTAACTGGGCAACAATTCATCTGATTTGATTTTTCCTTATATAAGGATATCACCTGAATACTTTCCACTTTGTAACCCGATAAATTGAAGATGTATTGGACAGTGTAAGAAAGGGTACAGTAGTAGATGCCAGGACTGTAGCTGGACTGGATCAACTTAGTTAGAAGTGGAGACAAGTCCGAAGAACAAAGCCCACAGACTTTGTTGTATACTTTTTCTGAGGAAGGATGTTCTTGCTCTTGAGGAAGTACAGCAAAAGTTTATTGGGGATGGCGGGACTGATGTACGAGGAGAGATTGACTAGGTTAGGATTCTTTTTGCTGGAGTTAGAGTCAGAGGTTTATAGCATGGAAACAGGCCCTTTGGCCCAACTTGTCCATGCCACCCCTTTTTTTTTGAAACCCCTAAACTAATTTCCTCCCACATCCCAAAAATTCGGTCTTAGGCTGATTGGTAAACAAATTGTCCCTACAGTGAGACTCTTCCATATTAGGAATAACCTAAAATTAGGATAGGATAATGGAATTGTTACTATGTAGTTATGACGGCGGCGCGGGCTCGTTGGGCCGAAGGGCCTGTTTCCCGTGCTGTGTTGCTCTAATAAACTCTAATAATTCCAGTTGCCCGCATTTGGCCCGTATTCCTCTATACCCATCGTACTCATGTAACTAAATGCTTTTTAAAAGACAAATTGAACCTGCCTCTACTACTACCTCTGGCTGCTTGTTCCAGATTCTCACCACCCTCTGAAAAAAATTGCCCCTCTGGACACTTTTGTATCTCTCCCCTCTCACCTTAAACCTATGCCCTCTAGTTTTACGCTCCCCTACCTTTGGGAAAAGATACTAACTATCCAGCTGATCTATGCCCCTCATTATTTTATAGACCTCTACAAGATCACCTCTCAGCCTCCTACGTTCCAGAGAAAAAAGTTCCAGTCTATCCAGACTCTCCTGATAACTCAATCCATCAAGTCCTGGTAGCAGCCTAGTAAATCTTTTCTGCACTCTTTCTAGTTTAATAATATCTTCTCTTTAATAGGGTGACCAGAATTGCATAAAGAATTCCAAGTGTGGCCTTACCAATGTCTTGTACAACATCAACAAAACATTCCAACTTCTACATTCAATGTTCTGACCAATGAAATCAAAGAACAAAGAACAAAACAGCACGGGAAACAGGCCCTTCAGCCCAACGAGTCCACACCGCCACCCCGATGTTCCCACCTCTACCCGCAATCCCTGTCCATGTTTATAGATCTATGGATTAAAAACCAAATTTGAGACAATTTAGGGAGAATTTGTTTTGCCAATTAGCCTAAGAGCACATCTTTTGGATGTGGGAGGAAACCGGAGCACCCGGAGAAAACCCACGCAAGCACGGGGAGAATGCGCAAACTCCCACAGACACAGGCCCAAATCCATGTATCTGCACAGCACAGCGATAGTCACTGGGCTGTCGTGTTGCCCATCAAATGGTCCAGGTCAAGTGTACACTAACGACGTGAAGCACTAGGATACTCTTGAAAAAATCCAAGAGCAGCCCTCTCACGACCCATCGCGTGTATGCCCCTCGTTAGACAACAAGGTGGACCAAAGCACCTGTAGGATAAAAACGAGTACATCAATATCATCATCTATTTACACACTTCCCAGGGACTCCCAAGGCTCATGATTCCTATTTTAAATCAGTTTTCTATACCCCTCCATTCCCATTCTGTTCATGTAACTAAGCATTTAAGCATTTCTTAAATAACTCCAGAGTGCCTGCCTCCACCACTTTACTTGGCAGCGCATTCCATACCCCCACCACCCTCTGTGTGAAAAAACTCCCTCTAGCATCCAAATTATACCTTACCCCTCTCACCCTAAGCCTGTGACTCCTCATGCTATTCAAGTCCATCCTAGGAAAAAGCTTAACCCTGTTTACTCTATCTATACCCCTCATAATCAAGTATGTCAAATGCCTTCTTCACCTCTCTGTTCACCTGTGACTCCACTTTCGAGGAGCTATGAAGATGTATTCCTAGATCTCTTTGATCTGTAACTCTCTCCAATGCCCTAACATTAACTGAGTAAGTCCTGCCCTGGTTCAATCTACCAAAATGCATCACCTCGCATTTGTCTAAAATTAAACTCCATCTGCCATTCATCAACTCACTGGCCCAATTGATCAAGATTCCATTGCAACTGGAGATAACTTTCTTCACTGTCCACTGTGCCACCAATCTTGGTGTCATCTGTAAACTTACTAACCATGCCTCCTATACTCTCACCCAAATCATTAATGTAAATGGCAAGTAACAGTGCACCCAGCACTGATCTCTGAGGCACACTGCTGGTCACAGACATCTAGTTTGAAAAACAGCTCTCTACAACCACCCTCTTCTGTCAAGAAGCCAATTTTGTATCCATTTAGATACCCCATCCTGGATCCTGTAAGATTTAATCTTATGCAACAACCTACCATGTGGTATCTTGTCAAAGGCCTTGCTAAAATCCACGTAGACAACATGAACTGCACTGCTCTTGTCTACCTTCTTGATTACCCTTTCAAAAAACTCAATCAAATTTGAGGGACATAATTTCCCACTCACAAAGCCATACTGACTGTCCCTAATCAGTCCTTTCATCTTTAAATGCCTGTAGATTCTGTCTCTCAAAATACCTTTCAATAATTTACCCACTGCAGATGTGAGACTCACCGGCCTATAGTTCCCAGGCTTTTCCTTGCAGCTCTTTTTAAACAATGGCACAACATTTGCCACGCTTCAACCTTCAGGCACCTCACTCGTGACTATCGATGATGCAAATATCTCAGTTAGGGAACCTACAATTTCCTCCATTGCCACCCACAGTTTTCTGGGATAGACTTCATCAGGTCCTGGGGTTTAGCCTTGATGTGCTTTAAGACTTCCAGCACCTCCTTCTCTAATATCTACACTCATCAAGACTATTTATTTCCCCAAGTTCCCTAGTATCCATGTTTTTCTCAAAGGTAAATACTGATAAGAAATATTCATTTAGGATCTCACCCATCTCTTGTGAATCTGCATATAGATGACCTTGTTGATCCTTAACAGGCCCTAATCTCTCCCTCGTTACTCTTTTGCCTTATCTGCCAAACACTCTTTTACAGAAGGTCTTTGGATTCTCCTTTGCTTTATCTGCCAAAACAATCTTGTTTTCTTTTTTGCCCTCCTGATTTCTCTCTTAACTTCAAGGGATTCACTTGATCCCAGCTGTCTATGCATGTCATGTGCCTCTTTCTTCTTCTTGACCAGGGTCTCAATATTCCGAGTCATCTAGGGTTCCCTGCTTCTGCCAGCCTTGCCTTTCACTCTAACAGGAACATGTTTACTCTGAACCCTGATTAATACACTTTTGAAAGCTTGCCACTTACCAGACGTCCCTTTGCCTTCCCACAGACTCTCCTAATTAACTTTTGAAAGTTCCTGCCTGATACCATCAAAATTGGCCTTGCCCCAATTTAGAATTTTAACTTTTGGACCAGACCTATCATTCTCCATTGCTATCTTAAAGCTAATAGAATTATGGTCATTGGCCCAAAGATGTGCAGGTTAAGTTGATTGGCCATGCTAAGAAATTGCCCCTTAGGGATGCAAAGGTTAGAGGGATTAGTGGGTGTAATATATAGAGATATGAAGGTAGGGCCTGGGTAGGATTGTGTTTGGTGCAGACTCGACAGGCCGAAGGGCCTCTTTCTGCACTATAGAGTTCTATGGTTCCAAAGTGATCCCTCATTAACATTTCTGTCACCTACCCTTCCTTATTTCCCAGGAGGTCAAGTTTTGCCCCCCACCCCCTCTAGTCAGGCCATCCATATATTAAATGAGAAATTCCTCCTGAATACACTCAATAAATGTCTCCCCATCCAACCCTCTAATACTATTTCCAGTCAATGTTGGGAAAGTTAAAATATCCGAGTATTACCACCCTATTTTTCTTGGAGCTATCTGTAATCTCTTTATATATTTGCTCTTCAATTTCCCGCAACTATCTGGGGGCCTATAGTACTCTCCTATCAAAGTGATTTCCCCCTTCTTATTCCTCAGTTTTACCCATATAGACTTAGTGGCCGAACTCTCAGGCATATCTGCTTTCAGTACGGCTGCCATGCTTTCCCTAATCAAAAGTGCAACTCTCCCTTCTCTCATACCTCCTGTTCTATCTTTCCTATAGCATCTGTACCCTGGAACATTGAGCTGCAAGTGCTGTCCCTCCCTTCACCATGTTTCAATAATTGCTATAATATCCCAGTCCCACCTATCCATCCATGCCAATTTCATCTGCCTTGTCCATCAAGCCTCTTGCATGGAAATAAATACAGTTTAATCTGAACTTTCCTTGCTCTCTGTTTTGTTTTTGCCTGAACTATCTGGTACTAGGATTACTCTCACTGCCTTTACTACTTAACGTGCTCTCTAACTTCTGTGCTGTCCTCTCTTCTGTCTCCCTACTGCTTTGGGTCCCAACCCCATTGCCAAACTAGTTTAAACCCCTTGAGTGGTCTAGCAAATCTCTCTACCAGGATGTTAGTCTCCCTCCAGTTCAGATGTAACCCATCCCTCTTGAACAGGTCAGCCTTTCCCAGAAAAGATCCCAATGATCCAAAAATCTAAATTCCTGCCCCAGCTCTCAAGCCAGGCATTCATCTGCCTAATTCTCCTATTCAGACTCTCACTAGCACACAGCAGCAGTAGTAGTAGTCCTGAAGTTACTACCTTGAAGATCCTGCACTTCAGCCTTCTGCCTAATTTAGATTTACAAGGATGCTGCCTGGATTGGGAGGCAGGCCTTATGAAGATAGGTTGAGGGAGCTGGGACTCTTCTCACTGGAGAGACGTAGGTTGAGAGGCGACCTGATAGGGGTTTATAAAACGTTGAGAGGAATAGATAGGGTGGATTCTCAGAGGCTATTTCCCCGAGCTGAAATGGTCACTACGAGAGGATACAGATTTAAGGTGCAGGGAAGCAAATACAGAGGGGATGTTAGGGGTAAGTTTTTCACTCAGAGGATGGTGAGTGAATGGAATCAGTTGCCGTCGGAGGTGGTAGAGGCGAACTCGCTGGGGTCTTTTAAAAGACTTCTGGATGAGAATATGGGAACGAATGGGGTAGGGGGTTATAGATAGGTCTGCAGATTGGTAGATATATAGATGTGATCGGCGCAACTCGTGGGCCAAAGAGCCTGTTTGTGCTGCAGTGTTCTATGTTCTAATACTCTACATTCACATTTCAGGACCTCATCCCTTCTCCTATCTGTCGTTGGTACCAATGTGTACAATGACCTCTGGCTGCTCACCCTCCCCCTCAAGAATGTCCTGCAATCGCTCAGAGACATCCTTGATCCTGGCACCAAGGAGGCAACATACCATCCTGGAGTCTAGACTGCAGCCACAGAAACACCTGTCTGTGCCTCTAACTAGCAAGTCCCCTATGAATACTGCTCACTTGCTATTCGCCCAACCCTGTTCCACAGCAGAATCTGCTGTGATGCCACAGGCCTGGCTGCTTCTGGTATCTCACCCTGACAGACTATCCCCCTCAACAATACACCTGTTTTGAAAGACGAATAGGCACAGGAGACTCCTGGCGTCAGTCATCTACCTGGTGAATCTGTGATGTGACAACCTCCTTGTAACTAATGTCTACCACATTCTCTGCCTCCTGAATACTCCGCAGTGCACCTACTTGTTGCTCCAACTGAACAATGCAGTCTGTGAAGAGCGGCAACCAGACACACTTTCTGCAGACAAAGTTGTCAAGGAGACTAGATTGCTTCCTAATTGTTCACATCTAGGGAGCTTGAGATTTGGGAGACCAATCTTTTTCTTTGTAGAAACATACTTGTTCTGAAACTTCTATCTCCTCCTTGAATACTCCCACTGGTTTGACACTGACATCTTCAAGCTGTTTATCCAGTTCATTTCTGCCAAATCACATGTTAGCTTAATAAAATTGGCCTTTTCCCAATTTAAAATTTTACTCTTGATCAATCTTTGTCCTATTCTATAAGTACATCAAATATCAGTTAGATTTAATCACTACCACCAAAGGACCCTCACCGATTCTTCTTCCACCTGCCCAGCTTCATTTCCTAAGACCAAATGCAAACTGCCCTTTCTCCTTTTGGAACATGCCTACCAAAAAAAATCTTCTGGATGTATTTTAAGAATTGTGTCCTCTATCTTTTATACTGATTTTATCCCAGTTAACGTTAGAGTAACTGGGATCCCTTATTATCGCCTGACTGCTTCCTCACTTCTCAGAAATTCCACTCAGTGTGCCATGAGAAGAGATTCAAAATTCATGTAATTAAGCTAAAACTAACCTTTGTCTTCAGCTCTGTGGTTGGGATCTCTAAAATCCAATGAGCCTTGGGCCTCCCACACTGGCTGGGAATGAGCCGCACATGCATGGTTTAGATTTTTATGTTGCACATGACCAATGGGACTTGGAATTGAAGATAAAGGTCTCACATGCTTGCACAAAGTGAAAACTTTTAAATAGCTTTTAACTTTAACCTGGTTTCTTATCTTTTTTTTTAATCTCACCCTGTTTCTCCCACTTTTGAGTTTTTGCTCTCTCTGTGAGTTTTCACTTTGTGCAGGCACGCGAGACCTTTATCTTCAGTTCTAAGTCCCGTTGGTCATGTGCAACATAAAAATCTAAAATCTAAGTTCCCAGTAAAAGAGGGTGACAGAGAAAATCGTAGATGCATATGATAAATGTTTTATAGCATAGAGATATGTCATGGCTTATAAAAGATTGGGATCCATTGGTCTATGTTACACTTCCCGCCTTTTATTCCTAGTTCAACCCAATCGGACTCATTTAATGATTTTCTAGCATATCACTTCTCACAGCTGTGATTTCATCTTTCAATAATATTGCAATCACTCCTTTTTTAATCTTACCTATGCATCCGAAATTCTTGTAATCATTCCTGCTCTTAAGCTACACTTCAATAATATATGAAATAATTCTTTCAAGTATTTATCTGTATGCTCTGTCCATCTGCCTTGTTCACCACACACTGAAGTATATAATTACTTAATAACTCCTTTGTTATTTATTTACTAACCTTTTCTGCCTTTCATACTCATTCACTAATTTTCTGCCATTGATTTCCAGCTTTGTTTCTCCTGCTTTTGCATCTACAGTCCAGTTCCATTCCTTTCCAAGCTAGTTTAAACCCTTCCGAAAAACGGTAGACCAGACCATGATATAAATCTTAAACCTTTTGAGATGCAACCTGCCTGGTTCCCCAGGAACCTATCCCAATGCCCAGCAATCACATTCTCCCTCTGACCACACATTCACGTGCACTATCCTCCTATTTCCATATATTCCAGTATGTGGTATAGAGTAATCCAGAGATTGCTATCTTTTAACCCTACTTCTTAATTTCAACAGTGACTATTTAGTTCCAGATTACTACTCCAAAGCACTCCTCAGTGAGAGATCATTTAACTAACTGTACAGATGATCGATTAGATTTGTGTTTTCACTTGTTTTTCAAATTAATTTTAAAGTCACATCAGTATTATGGTAAATAGGACAATTTAAATTGTTAATTGAATTATATTTGAAAAATATCAACCTTCACTGCAGCTGTTAAGAATATTTTCATATTTTATATTTTATCAAAATGCATGATGCTTGGGTTTTAAATTTCCATTTCGAATATGTGCATTATTCATTAAACGTTATAAATAATTACAGCTCGTTAAAATGTGAAAGTTAGTTCCAGATAGCTCTCTGAAAACCTTTGCATGCTTTTCAAATATAACACATTATGACTAATCACAATATTCTCCACAAACAATAAAATATTTAAATCAGTATTGCTGGTTAGGAGCATGCATCGACAGTGCAGCTCTCAAAATTCTGCAAGGACTGTTGATTCTCACGTGGTGACTTCGAGCAGGTGTCATTAGCAAATCTGCCAAAAGAAAAACTTGCACAGAAATTGATATGTGAGTAAAAGCATTATTCCAAGACTGCTTTCAGGCAGTCTGAAGGAGCAGGAATAAATCAGTGTGACTAATTCTTCCATTTGGGATGAAAAAAAGAAAATGCCATCAATATTCAGCAGCTTAAACAGCATTAGTGGAAAGAGAAAGAGTTAACATTTTACGTCAGTGACCTTTTGTCAATTTTGAGTAGTATTCTACTTCTGTAAATTTGAAAACTGATTTTAAAAATTCTCAAATAAATGAACTGATATATTTTGCATCTGTACTACAGATTAACACACAAACTAAAACGAGCCTGCACCGCACTCCAATGTTCCCACCTCTACCCATGATCCCTGTCCATGTTTATAGATCTATGGATTAAAAACCAAATTTGAGACAATTTAGGGAGAATTTGTTTTCCCAATTAGCCTAAGAGCACATCTTTGGGATGTGGGGGGGGGAAACCGGAGAAAACCCACGCAAGCATGGGGAGAATGCGCAAACTCCCACAGACACAGGCCCAAATCCATATATCTGCACAGCACAGTGATAGTCACTGAGCTATCATGTTGCCCATGAGATAGTCCAGGTCAAGCATACACTAACGACGTGAAGCACTAGGATACTCTCGAAAAAGATCCAAGAGCAGCCCTCTCACGACCTATCGCGTGTATGCCCCTCGTTAGACAACATGGTGGACCAAAGCACCTGTAGGATAAAAATAAGTACATCAATATCATCATCTATTTACACACTTCCCAGGGACTCCCAAGGCTCATGATCCCTATTTTAAATCAGTTTTCTATACTCCTCCATTCCCATTCTGCCCATCTAAGTATTTATATCTATATGCAAGTATTTCTTAAATAACTCCAGAGTGCCTACCTCCACCACTTTACTTGGCAGCGCATTCCAAACCCCACCACCCTCTGTGTGGAAAAACTCCCTCCAGCATCTTACCCCCCTCACCAATTCCAGTAGATTTGTCAGGAATGATTGCCCTTTCATAAATCCATGCTGACTTTATCTGATTAAACTATTGTTTTCCAATGCTGTGTTATGAAATCCCTGATAACAGACTCTAGCAACTTCTATCTATGAAGGCTCATTGGTTGAACCATAGAATCCTACAGTGCAGAAACAGGCTCTTCGGCCAATCGAGTCCGCACAAACCACAATCCCACCCAGGCCCTATCCCATATCCCTACACATTTACCCGCTAATCCACACATTCCAGGACACTAAGGGGCAATTTTAGCACGGCCAATCAACCAAACCCGCACATCTTTGGACTGTGGAGGAAACCCACACAGACACAAGGAGAACGTTTAGGAAGAAAATTATCAAGAGCTTTAGTCAATTACAAATAATCATGACAATGTATAATCCTTAATGAATATATAAGCTGTCCCAATCAAACCAACCTCCATAAACAATCCTTTAAAAAGATTCAACACAGCATAGACTAAGGCTCATATGATACTGGAGTTAAGGCTGTTAGTTGAATTCTATAGTCAAATGCTCTTGAGACTCAGAACAATTTGAAGATAAGACAGTTTCCCCAAAAGGGACTCTGGTCCAAACCCCAACAATAGCAGATTTTTACCGTTCAGGGAAACAAGGTCTGGTTCTTATCTAACCAAAAGAACTTTCAAAACAATAGGGAGAGGGGAAAAACACTTCCTTTTAGCTTGATGTCCCTTCTAAAACTTAAATTCAAACCTATAGCTTCAAACTGAAACGGAACCATTGTCACCTGACCTAACCAGTTTTTTTCCTCTCCCAACAAAGACATCATCTAAAGCTATGAGCATGAATCAGAAAAAACTCCTAAAAAGGTACTCACACTGTGTATAGTTTCCATAGGAACCGTTCCAAAATCCAAAGAATTTTTGAAAATGGCCAACAATTAATTTACTATTTCTAGGGCCGCTTCCTTAAGTACTCTAGGATGAAGATTATCATGCCCTGCAGATTTATCTATCTTCAATCCCATCAATTTTCCAAAACTATTTCTCCACTCATCCTGATTTCATTCAGCTCCTCATTAAAACTTGTTTCTCAGAACTTCTGGTACATTTGCCTTCATTTGTGAAGATAGACAGATTAATGTAAGAACTTAGTTCCTCAGCCATTTCTTTGCTTTCCCAATTGTAAGGGACCTACATTTGATTGACAATGTAACACAAATACAGATATGTATTTTGTCTATACTTATCTGTAGAAACTTTTACAGTCAATTTTATTCATACTCTTCTCATCTTCATATTCAATCTTATCCTCATACTCTATTTTCACCTTCTTAATCAATCCTTTGGTCCCCTCTGCTGAATTTTAAACTGCTTCCAGTCATCAGGTTTATTGATCTCCCTTGTCAATGTGTATGTTTCTTCTTTGAATCTAACACTATCTTTAATTTCTCCTCATAAGCCATAGTTTGGCTGCAGTTCCCTTCCATTAATGCATTAAAAAAAGCAATAAATGACTTTGAGTTCATTTATTCATTCCTTGAATGCCTGAAATTGCCAGTCCATTGTCCTTCCTTTCAGTAATGTTTCTCAGTCTATCAAAGCCAACTCATAGCATCATAATTATCTTTCATGAAATTCAGAGCCCTGGTCTCAGAATCTATTATCTTAATATCCAACTTGACAAAGAATCTTATATTATGGCCACTCAACCCCAAGAGTTCTCTCAAATAGATTACCAACTAATTCTCTCATTGCATCTCCAAAAGAAAGAAGCATTTCAGCAGGATTGCAACAACTTTAACAGATCAAGTGAGGAGTTAACTAAGGACCATTTCATTACTCTGACTGAGGAAAGAACAAGGAAAATAAATAAATGTAACATCAAATTTACCAACTACCAGGAGTATAAAGTTATACGTCAGGAGGAATACAAATTGCCACGTGAAGATTTATCTTTTAAAGTTCCCTACTGCTTGAGCAGAAATTTCTAATGATTTCATTGTGAAATAACTTATCAGAGCCCAGTGACCATTCAACAGAGTCCCTTTATTTACAAAATATCTCCACTCTTACGAGTGCTTCAGGTAGAATGTCAGAAGCAGGAATGTCAGTAGACTTGACACTCCTCAATATATATAACTGGTGAAACTCCTTGATTGGGCAGGTAATCATTACCTCATATCAGGAAGCTGATTTGAGGTAATACACCAAAAGGCCAATCTCATGGACTCCTCTGAGGTCAGTATACCTCTTCCACTTAGGTGCAAGGAACTTCAGCAGCTCATGCTCCTCAAGAGTCTCTTACAAGCTTTCAGCACCAGATCTGGTTCCTCCAACTCAGCATGCAATGTGTGCAGGATATAATCAAAAAGGCACTAATTTGTTACAACGCGAATGCTGGAATTCTGGTTCACTCCATTCCTCGGGAGGCAAACATACAGCCGTGGCTTCATTCAGTGTCTATTTCGAACTCGGAATTCCTAACTACAAGCATCAGAAAACCAAGGTTCGGGAGGATTCTTCTCAATCCACAGGACATTGTAAGATGAACTGTGATTTCAAGGCCTGCACCTCATTTAAATCTTATTTTTGGGTGACCTCACCCACGTGTATTCAGAGGACACTGGCCCCATTCGAGAATCAACTGTTCCCAGTAGCAATATGGGTCACCAGGTGTAATCCTTTACCAGTACTTTTTCAATCAGCTGTTGCTGTTGTGACATCTGCATTTGGTTTCTTTCTGCCTTTCCAACTTCCCCCCAGGTTCGAGAAAATCAAACTCAATCTAGTGCAGAATCATAGTCATAGAGTCAGAGATTTATAGTATGAGAACTGGCCCTTGATGCAAATTGTCCATGCTGCCCTTTTTTTTTTCCAAAAAAGCAACTAAGCTAGTCTCAATTGCTCGCACTTCCATACTCTATATGGAATATAGAGGCCCATATTCCTCTATACCCATCTCATCCAAGTAATTGTCTAACCGCGTTTTAAAAGACAATATTGTACCTGCCTTTACTATTATTTCTGGCAGCTTGTTCCAGACACTCACTGTGAAAAAATTGCCCATCTGAACTCTTTTGAATCTCTCCCCTCTCGTTTTAGACTCCCCTACCTTTGGGAAAAGATAATGACAATCTAGCCTATCTGTGCCCCTTGTTATTTTATAGACCTCTACAAGATCACCTCTCAGCCTCCTATGTTCCAGAGGAAAAAAATTCCAGTCTATCCA
This sequence comes from Sphyrna mokarran, assembly GCA_024679065.1. Classification (NCBI taxonomy): domain Eukaryota; kingdom Metazoa; phylum Chordata; class Chondrichthyes; order Carcharhiniformes; family Carcharhinidae; genus Sphyrna; species Sphyrna mokarran. Next base: position 25,431,338 of record JAGIQG010000011.1, read on the forward strand.
GCCTTTCCTTATAACTCAATCCATCAAGTCCCAGTAGCATCCTAGTAAATCTTTTCTGCACTCTCTCTAGTTTAATAGTATTCTTTCTATGGGAGGGGGGCGGCGGCGGCATCCGTCCCCACCGTCTGCCCCTCTACCCCGGCTACATTCACCACCAGGTGTCCCTGGAGAGGGAGCATGAGGTGTCCTTGGGCACAGTTAACACCTTCCGTGCCCGCTGGGCACCACAGGGTCTGGGGTGCATTATCGATCCTAATAATCACATTTGACATTTTTAAGTTTCCTTTGTACTTTGATTTTGTTCGGGCTGTTCCCCTTCCTTTTGGGGAGCTGCCCCTTTTACTTTGTCCCGATTTAACTTGAGTTTGTTTATTTGGTTTGACCTTAAAAGAGGCCAACATCTGTGAGTAAAACACTTTCTTTTTTCTCCCTTCCCATTTCTATTCACATTCTGGGGAAAAATGGGGACTTGCAGCAACTGAAGGGATAGGAAATAAATCCAGTCTGTTTGTTCCACACATTTATAATCCAGTCATATAGACATATATCTGTCTGCAGCCTGCATGGAAATTTTTCAGCTGTGTGTGTCCAGCATAGGAAGCAGTGAGCATGATCTGTCAATCAGCGCCTTCAGGAGAATTGGGAGGGTGAATATTAGATACAGCAGAATGAAAATGGAGGGAGTGTGTTAGTATCCTATACTAACACTGATGACTTTTGTAAACTTGTTTTACAGGATATCAGAAGATGAGGATTTAAAGACAGAAATCTTAAACGAAGTGACACGTCAACATCTGACGATCATTTGATGATCGGGACCAGAATATCAATAGCATCTGAATTCAGAAAAATTCAGATCTTTCTGTAATGTTGGCTTCCAGAAGACTTTAAATATTAGTGTGACTGGCAAAGCACTGAGACCCACAAACATGAGTGAGATTATTCCAGGGCGCTGACTGTGGAGGGAGCTTTGATCAGTTACACAGCCTCAGAAGCATTGCACATTCACAGTGGGGAGAAACTGTACCCATGCTCTTGTGTGTGGATGAGATTTTAAATGATTGTCAGATCTCAAGAGACATGAGGACATCTGCAGCATGGAAAAACCGTGAAAACATGAGGATTGTGGAAGGGAATCTGCACCCCTTCTGCACTAGAAATTCATCAAAGTCACACCAGGGAGAGATCATTCACCTGCTCTGTGTGCCTAGGAAGGGATTCACTATCCCGACGGTGGTGACACCTGCGAGTTCATACCGAGGAGAGGCCATTCACCTACACTGTGTGTAGGAAAGGATTCTTTGAGTGCTGCAGTTTACGGGATACACGAACACGTATACGCTGGAGAGAGAACCCCCACCCGCTGTGTGGGGGGGAAGGAATTTGCTGACTCATCCAGTCTGCGGAGGCATCGCCAAATTCACAGAGGAGAGAGGCTGTTCATCTCTCTGAGTGTGGGAATTTGCTGAGACATCATGGCAGTTACATCAATTACAGACCTTCAGATACAGGAGGAAGACATTGGATGGTTACATGAGCACATATGAAGAGAGATTCACCAACACAAAGTGGATTTAGGAAGTATGTGCCTGAAATGTCTGTGAATAAATTTATACCAAGTAGTGATTCACTTCAGTTCCTTCCTTCTCCATAAGGCTGTCAGGATTATAACTTGGTAAAAGAGAATTCTTGCCTAATGGAGATGATTGCAAACTCAAAAAAAAAATTCAAACAAAAGTTTACAATTTCAGTAGATTCTGTGAAAAATGAAAGTGAATGGCAACTAGCAGGGTTTGATTACCCACCGTTCTCAGAGTCTGAACCATACAACTAGTAGAAGAAAGAAGTGAAAATCAGGCTACTTTCTGACCAAGATTGGATCTTTGTTGGGAGACAGTGATGGGACTTACAAGAAAGATGATCTATTCAATATCTATGCAGCATGGTTGGACTTTAAAAGATTTTAAATGAGAGTGGAATAGTCTTTATTCGATTTGGATATCACAACAAAAGACAGGATTGGAACAACACTAATGGGTGAAAGAACCTGGGAGAGTGGGGTAATTAACAAGTTTCAGGTCTGACTATAAATATCATTGTGATAAACTGCCCAATGCAGATAATCAGGGTCTTTGAGATGACACATGACTTTTGAGGCCGAAGAGATTATATTACCATGAAGGAATTGTCACCCGGAGCCTTGGTTCAGCAAGGAGAGTATTAAGCCATGGGCCTATTTAAATGTGCTATTTTATATAGTGGCCACAACTCAATTTCACCTCACACTATTGAAAATATTACCCAGATTTGTCTCCTGTGAGGATCAACACAAGGCTGAGGAATATGAAAGCTTGACTTGAAGTAACTAAAAAAGGTGGTGATTCTGTACAAACTATTTAGAATCAGCCATTTTATCAGGATTGGCAAAATATCTTTATTGTTTAGTAAACATTGCATGAAAAATGCACAAATGCAACTGTACGTAGAGGAAGCTAAAGCAATTGTTTTTGAAAGTCAGTAGATTGCCAGTTTACTCAGTCAGAACACTGTCATATCCCCTTAACAATGTCTGATGTTTCTGATCAGAGTGTTTGAGAAGGATTAATGGCATCAGGCAACAAGAATAAGAGAAAAACAAAAAGCAAATTGTTTTAAAGCTACAGAGAAAATTTCCTCACTCACATTAAAATTCCTGTTACTATTCTTGATATTGATGTATTTGTTTTATCCTACAGGTATTTCCGTCCGCTTTGTCTAACAAGGGGCATACACGCGATGGGTCGTGAGAGGGCTGCTCTTGGATTTTTCAAGAGTATCCTAGTGCTTCACGTCATTAGTGTACGCTTGACCTGGACCATTTGATGGGCAACACGACAGCTCAGTGACTATCACTGTGCTGTGCAGATACATAGATTTGTGCCTGTGTCTGTGGGAGTTTGCGCATTCTCCCCATGCTTGCGTGGGTTTTCTCCGGGTGCTCCAATTTCCTCCCCACATCCCAAAGATGTGCTCTTAGGCTAATTGGCAAAACAAATTCTCCCTAAATTGTCTCAAATTTGGTTTCAATGCATAAATCTATAAACATAGACAGGGATCACAGGTAGAGGTGGCGGCATAGGCTCATTGGGCCGAAGGGCCTGTTTCCTGTGCTGTTTTGTTCTTTGTTATCGAGTGACCAGAACTGTGCAGAGTATTCCAAGTGCGGCCATGCCAAGGCTTTGTACAACTTCAATAAGACGTCCCAACTCCTTATGTTCTGACCAATGAAACCAAGCATGCCGAATGCCTTCTTCACCACTCCGTCCACCTGTGACTCCATTTTTAAGGAGCTATGAACATGTGCCCCTAGATTTCTTTGTTCTGCAACTCTCCCCAGTCATTAACTAAGTAAGTTCTGCCCTGGCTCAATCTACCAAAATGAATTACCTTGCATATAGAACATAGAACACTACAGCACAAACAGGCCCTTCGGCCCACAAATTGTGCCGAACACATCAAAACCTACCCAGCCATAGACCTATCTATAACCCCCAATCCCACTGGATCCCATATACTCATCCAGAAGTCTTTTAAAAGACCCCAGCGAGTTCGCCTCGACCACCACCGACGGCAGCCGATTCCATTCACTCACCACCCTCTGAGTGAAAAACTTTCCCCTAGCATCCCCTCTGTACTTGCTTCCCTGCACCTTAAATCTGTGCCCTCTCGTCGCGACCATTTCAGCCCTGGGAAATAGTCTCCGAGAGTCCACCCTATCTATTCCTCTCAACATCTTGTAAACCTCTATCAGGTCGCCTCTCAACCTTCGTCTCTCCAGGGAGAACAGTCCCAGCTCCCTCAACCTGTCTTCATAAGGCATGCCTCCCAATCCAGGCAACATCCTTGTAAATCTCCTCTGCACCCTTTCAATAGTTTCCACATCCTTCCTATAGTGAGGCGACCAGAACTGCGCACAGTACTCCAAGTGTGGTCTGACAAGGGTCCTATAAAGCTGAAGCATTACCTCCTGAGCTGCAGCATTACCTGCTGCATTACCTAGCATTATCTAAACTCCATCTGCCATTCACCAGCCCACTGACCCAATTGATCAACCTCCTGTTGCAATCTGAGATAACCATCTCTACTGTTCATTATGCCACCAATCTTGGTGTCATCTACAAACCTAGTAACCATGCCTCTTATATTCTCATCCAAATCATTAACATAAATGACAAATAACCATAGATCCAACACTGATCCCTGAGGAACGCCACTGGTCACAGGCCTCCAGTTTAAAAAACAACTCTCTGCAATCATCTTCTTCTGTCATCAAGACAATTTTGTATCCATTTGGCTACCTTATCTTGGATCCCATGAAATTTAATCTTATGCAACAATCTACCATGCGGTATCCTGTCAAAAGGTTGTCTGCCAATGAGCAATTCTGTGGGTGCTACTCCTGTAGTGACATAGGGGTGGGGGATTGTCCTATCATCAAATAACAAAGGGGAGAGCCTGGTATCCATTGAGGTTACTGGCTTGATTTTTAAAACCAGCTTTTAAAGTCTAGTCTGCTCTATGATGGATAGGCTCAGCTTTTTCAGCAAGAACAATGGAGCCTATTAAACAGAACAAGAACAGATGGTCTTTATTTTTCTAAACTATGCCAAATGCCCTGTCAATAAAAGCAGTCTAAGAGCAATTGGAGGCTTTTTCCTCTCCTCTAGGTGAAGACAGCTGGACTCATTCCCATCACTTCATCATACTGAGACTCCAAGCAGTATTTTCTAAAGTTTTTAAATGCATAAAAGCCCCTTTCCCAATGGGAAAAAGTACTCTGTTGCATCTCAACACTTACAGTGTTGATCAATCTAATGGTCAGCCTATCTTTGCAGGATAGTACCTCAATCTATCACTGCAACAAAAACACATCAGACATACAATACCCAATTATTCAAACTGAAAGAACATTTTTGTTGTATTTGAAAGCACACACAGAAAAGCTTCCAGGAATAGATGACTGGTTTACTTTTGGGTTTCTGATACGGAACCAGATTCTTCTGAGATGTCATTAACCACGTCTACTTACAGGAGATTCCTGACTCCACAAAAAAAATTGCAGGCTTTGAAGGCATCCATTTCCACTAACTTTCCACATTCTTATCCCATGCAGGCAAAACTGCTGGAAATGGGACGTGGCAGTCATTTTTTAAAAGAGCTGCGGGACGTGCAATGTGGCAAAAAGTCCAGATCCTTAGGCAAGATTAAATGACCTGCCAGCAGCAAGGATGCCAAGTAGGGTGCACATAAAAGCAAACTTGGCCTCCCAAGTAGCTCTACCAATCCAGGTAAATTGTCTGAATCAAGGCATCCAACATTGGGAATTGAAGAGAGTGGCCCAGTGAGAGCCTTTCTTCAGGCACAAGTCTTCCCCCAACTAGGTAGCGACCCTCTCCCACAATCCCTGACTCAGTGGCCTGGATCTCTTGACATTGATGAGCTTATGGAGAGCTACTGATTTCTGTTAACTCTCATGGATGGGATTTTTGTCCCAGAATCTTGCATCCTGGGAAAGGCCCAAAGTTTGACATTTAAGTGCACCTAACTCCATTGTACCTTCTCCAGAAGTGGCATGCAAATGCCACCAATTCTCCAACTGGCAGGCAAGATCCTAATGCCAACATTAAATCCTATCACACGTGTCAAATTATCTGCCCTCACAAAAGATTTATCTATTACCAGAGTCACACAACCAGAGTACTTCCCAAACAGAGCATATTTCTTTGTTTATGCCAATTGAGTATGCTGGAAGGAGCTCTCAATATTATCTATCAGTTCAAAATATCTGAACCAAACACCACCAACTGTGTAAATTTCATGTTACTCTCTTGTCCGTGTAACTCATTCCAGGTAATGTTTCAATTTGGAACATAATGTTTTGAACACAGAAATTTAAATGCAACATTTAACACCAACTTTTTTAAAATATTTTAGGTGTTGCATAGTGCAAAACAGCTTTAAACAGTGAAGGGTGCATCAAGTAGGTCCTCGGCGGCCATGGGGCTGGGCGAATTCCAAGGCAGGCTAGTTAGAAGACATGCCTCAGTTCTCTGGAACTTCATCAGTACCTCTATCCCTAACCTATCACATACCTTCTCTTTCTGCAGCCTCCACCCCCTCCCCCCCACTCCCATTTCTGCACTCTCTGCTCCCCATATCTTCATGCTATTTGCATGGCAACCCATGCCCTCTTAGAACATAGAACAATACAGCACAGAACAGGCCCTTCGGCCTTCGATGTTGTGCCGACATCTTATACCCAATACCATCTCCATGCCAACTCATGTTCCCATTCACAGTCCTCCTCCTACCACCCCTGCCAACTCATTTCCCCATCACTCCCCCATGACTCTCTTATACAACCTCAATCCACCCAGAGTGTTCTCAATTTGGCAAAGTTGTTTACAAACAAACAAAAATTCTGCCCACCTTCAGTGGTGGAGGTAAAAGAAACAAAATGCTGCAAATGCTCAACAGGTTTGTCAGCATCAGGAAGAGAAGGTTAGCATTTCAAGTCAAGTAACTTACTGGTGTTGTTAACTTGTTGGCTTCATTGGGATGAATAATTTAAACTGCAATGGTCAATTTTGACAGACGGCTGCTTCCGTAGTTCAGAATGAATGATAGAAGAAACATACCAATTAAATGCTAAAAGGCATAGAACATAGAACACTACAGCGCAGAACAGGCCCTTCGGCCTTCGATGTTGCGCCGACCATTATAAAAAGCAATGACCCTCCAAACTAAACCATTCCCTTCTCTTCCATAAACTTATCAACTAACCTCTTAAACGCCACCAAACTTGGCGCATCTACAACTGCCGCAGGCAGGGCATTCCACTCCCTAACCACCCTCTGGGTAAAGAACCTACCTCTGATATCCGTCCTATAACTATCACCCCTTAATTTAAAGCTGTGTCCCCTCGTGCTAGCTTTCTCCGTCCTAGGAAAAAGGCTATCACTGTCCACCCTATCTAAACCTCTAATCATCTTATATGTTTCGATAAGGTCCCCTCTTAGCCGCCTCCTTTCTAACGAAAACAACCTCAAATCCCTCAGCCTCTCTTCATAAGACCTGCCCTCCATACCAGGCAACATCCTGGTAAACCTCCTCTGTACCCTCTCCAATGCCTCCACATCTTTCTTATAATGTGGGGACCAGAACTGCACACAATACTCCAAGTGCGGCCGCACTAGAGTTTTGTACAGTTGCAACATGACGTTGCGGCTCCGAAATTCAATCCCCCTACCAATAAAAGCTAAGACTCCATATGCCTTCTTAACAACCTTATCGACTTGACTGCCTACTTTCAGGGATCTATGCACATATACACCAAGATCCCTCTGTTCATCAACACTATTAAGAATCCTACCATTAGCCCTATACTCTACACATTTATTATTCCTGCCAAAGTGCATTACCTCACACTTTTCCACATTAAACTCCATTTGCCACCTCTCGGCCCAGCTCTGCAACTTGTCCAAGTCCCTCTGCAAACTATAACACCCCTCTTCACTATCTACCACTCCACCGACTTTAGTGTCATCTGCAAATTTACTAATCCATCCTTCAATACCCTCATCCAGATCATTTATAAAAATTACAAACAGCATAAGTTATAAGATAATGAAAACACTAATTGCTAGTCAACATTCACTTCTTGCACTAGATTTGCTGCAACATTAATTAGGGAAAATCTGTCTAACCTAGTGGTGCCTAACAATTTCTCAGTTTTTTGTGTGCCCACCATCTCTCCCCTTAGTCTGCCTTTGAAGTTGCTACTTATCTAATTTATTCCCAGTTCTGATGAAAGGAGATCAATCCAAAATGTCAACTCTGTTCCTCTGCTGGAGCTGGTATTTTCAACATTTTCTGTTTCTACTTCAGCTTTCCAACATCCAGATGGTTTACTTTTGAACTTTTCTTAACATGGTGAATCATTTGTCTTTTGATTGTTACATGCAATTCCATTAACCTTAAAAATGGTGACCTGCAGAGTTTTACCAGCATTTTCTGTTTTTATCATTATAGATTGGTATGTTTCTCCAATGAATATAACCAGTAACTAGTCCTAAATTTCACCATTTAATCTGAGCGGCCATATTTCAGAAATGAATAATAGTTACAGAAGATCATCAGGATCCCTGGCTTACAGAATTCAGAATCAGTCAAGATTCCCATCCCTCACAGCTTTAGTGGAAGTACACACTTGGATGTCAAAGGAGGACACACTATGCTCGACAGTGATAATCCTTTTGGTTGAACAGCCTATGTGCCAATGCTCACTTTCAAGATTTGTACATAAATAATAATTATTTGAGCAAAATAATCATTGAGTAAGACTGTCACCGTTTGTTAAATCCTACCTAAAGGATGACTTAAAACTTTTATGACACGGAGGTGCCGGTGTTGGTCTGGAGTGGACACAGTAATGAAGTCTTACAACACCAGGTTTTAAGTCCAATAGGTTTATTTGGAATTGCAAGCTTTCAGTGCACTGTTCCTTCATTAGTTGAGTAGAGAGGTGGATTCACAAACACAGCATGTACAGGCATACACAAATGCAAGATAATGGTTGGAATGCGAGTCTTTACAAGTACAGACAGTGCAAGTGGACAGAGGGATAATCACAAGTTGAAGAACAATAAAGAAGAACAATTCACACCTCTTTAACCTGCAATTATCCCTCTCTCCACTCACATGGTCCACACCTGTAAAAACTCACATTCTGATCATTATTTTGCAACTGTGTCTTTGTCTATATGTGCCTTGTTTGTGAACCCACCAAGGAAGGAACAGCGCTCTGAAAGCTTGTAATTCCAAATAAACCCTTGGACTTTAACCTAGTGTTAAAATTTTCAGAAAGAGAAGCACAGAAGAAGTGTGAATGATTTGCAGGACAATATATAGTACAAAAGTAACTATTAATTAACCCATGTTTAAAAATAATTGGAGCCATCAGCTAACCCACCTCACCTGCCATAAATCTAATCCAGCAATCTTATGTCATGTCAGAACTCAAGCAAAAGCACCAATTTTAAGCAGTTGAGGATTCTGCAGCCAAAAACACATGTCAATGGACACATTTCAAAGAATAAAATAATTGTTTTATGAATATTCTTTTGCAAAAAACAGAAAACAAAATGAAGCTCCAATTACATATTAGCCAATGCATATGCCATGGTTCCAAAAAAAAAAGGCAAATAAATAGTTATAGAAATATATTATCCAAACCTGAGGGATGATTTTAAAGCTTTAAATCAGAATGTAGGTTCAAGAACAACAGAACTAATTTACTGATCCCCAAAAAAATGATATCCACAATCTTTTGATTGCCATAACTGTACAGTACACAGATCATGGAGTTTCTCGAAAATAAATTAAACGTATTTCGAATGCAATAAGGGTACTGTACAAAAGTAACCATTAATACCTTACTTATAGGATGTTGCCCTGCAACAAATATGCATGACAGTTCAGTGTCAATACACCAGCGTACCATATTAGGACATGCACCTCAGATTGCCCTAACACCTAATCCGAAATCTCTGTTAAGGTATCTGCGCAGAACACAGATTTGAGGCCAAAGACTTTATTGGAGTAAAAAGCGTAATTTATTCACCTTCACCAGTAAGTTCACAGCAGTATCTTCAGCTGTTCCAAACAAGAGACCTGTCAATGCAGAGTACCCGCTGAAATACTGCGTGTCTTTATTTCAAAAGCATTTCGGTAAGTTACTTAAAAACTGAATTCGAAGAAATGTATACATAATTAGCCAGCGTTTTTACACACACGCATCTTGCCTATCGCTTCAAAACTGATTAATCATCATGTAGATAGAGGCATGCACACGGATAACCTCCCGGGAAGGTAACTGACATACCTTAATGATGCTACTTCTGCGGGGTGTAGCTTTAGCAGCCTCAATGAGACAAGCTTCCACATCTCCTGTTGCTCCTCCGGTCGCTGGTCCCCCGGGACTGAAACGATCCCCGGCCGCTAAAAGGGCGCTTCTCCTCCTGCTACCCTTTCCGCTTGCCACCATTCCTCCAGCAGTTTCCAAATCACTTTCCTCTGTTGTGCCCCAAGCTTTGTGGGAATCTCCAAATAGCTCAGGCTCCCAAAGTACTTCAGAACCACGAAGTCCACTCTCCTTCCGACCTTCCGCCATTTTGTACATAAATTATAGAAAAACGAACAAACTGCAAGTATTTTTGTATTCTCAACAAAGTCTTGCAGCGGCAATGTTGCTAGACGAGAGTCCCATATCTGTCAGATCAAAACACACGTCGGAGAAGAAGTGCGAGCTTGAAAAGAGGCATGGTTCTGGGTCAGTGTGGAGTCAACTCAAATCTGCAAAACTTATATGTATATCGTTTTAACTGCGATAAAATTGGAAGTTTGCAGAATTTACGCACTGATGTAAAGTCCTGGCCCGCTAATACTTCTTTCTCCTGTTTCTCGGTGTAAACCCCCACCGACAGCTTGAAAATCCGTCGCTACTCCTACGATTGACGTCATCTTCCACCAGTCAGTGTAACAAAGTCTGGTTTGGTGACCAATCCACTGCCAATGTGGGAGGGAGTTCCTAACAAACTCAGAGGAAAGGATGAGGCTTCATTTATTAAACTATATTACTACTTTAGAAAAAGATGGTTCACAAAAATTTCAATGAGTGAAATTATTCGGTATTTTTAATTCAGGCGACATGTTTCTCACTTTTGAAACAGGTACATTCTTTGAATAAATCTATTAATTCTAAACGATGTACAAAATGATTAGCGTTGATTCTCGCATGGAGTTTTGGTGCTTCATAAGATTCTTTATTTCAGTCAAATTATCAATTATATATTCAGTCAAATGGGAATAAATTGATGCACAGTTTGCAACATTTATTTTATGTGGGGTTCAGCCGCAACTTTAGTTATTCAGCTACAGAAAACTAATACAGCAAATTCCGTCAGTAATTCGCCCTACCAATTGCTCAATTTCACTCAATCATTTATCTGATGAACTTATTTTGAAAAATATATCTGTGACCATGCATCAGAGGTATACAAATCGTTGGTCTAACGAAATTCCCCTTTATTCCCTTTCAACCAATGATGGAGAACGTGATTTTACCGGACGCACGATCGCCCTCTAGTGCAAACACTGATATGTGGAAATGCAGTTCGACTGCGTGAGAAACACCCTCAGTCTTCCAAATCTGCTGCTTTAAACAACAGTTTCTGGTCTGTAACCTGTGTTATTACAATAATTATATAACCGGGAGCATTATTTACTTCTTGACTTCGTTTCGGGTGTTATCTATTGTCAATCCTGATAAAAGGTTTAATAAATGCTAAAAAAGTTGTAACTCATAAAACAAACTAATATTTTTATACTCGACCCGTGTTCATTAAAATTAAATATCCTGAACATTTCCCCAGGTTAATTAAATGTTTTTATTATTTATATATTCAGTCCTTGATATATGAAACTGTATCAGGTTTATCACTATGTTTTTTGTATGTTAATTATGTCGAAGTATAGAATATAGAAAAACTACAGCACAATACAGGCCCTTCGGCCCAAAAAGTTGTGCGGCTAATGTGAGTATACTTACATTATTTAAAACAGTATTGAACTGTTTAATTACAAATATGAGTTTGTGTTTCGAACACTGAAAATTATTCTTATTTTTCAAATCCTGTTAGTTATTACTGAATCATTCGTTTGGAATTGGGGTTAGTCCCTTGTTCTGTTTCGCAATCCGAGAAAGTAGTTTTCAAAAAAATAAAGTATTGTTAAACTACAGTGTACAGCCTTTAAAGATGTTACCTGAAATGGTAAACAACTTCATAACGTAGCCACTGCGTCTTTCTTTGCGAAAATTCCCTAACTTGTAACTGAAGGAGCAGTTTTATGTTTGTTCAATTCGGACACAAAAGAAATATGAAAAGACTGATCTCGTTTTCAAACGCAATCTTCCCAATTTCCAGGCTTGTTTGATTAAAAAAAAGTTGTAACGTTATCTTTTACAGTAAATTCCACCAAGGTGGTTTTTCCAAAACAACATGTGATATATAAATGGAAAAATCGAAAGTTGGCACAATGTCATTCATTCAGCGATGTGGTCAAGCACTTGATTCTGAACATAGAACATAGAACATTACAGCGCAGTACAGGCCCTTCGGCCCTCGATATTGCGCCGGCCAGTGGACCCTCTAACCTAAACCATTCCAATATCATCCATATGCCTATCCACCGAACATTTGAATGCCCCCACAGTAGGCGAGTCCACAACTGCTGCAGGCAGGGCATTCCACGCTCTCACCACCCTCAATTCAAGCTGCACTTAATATAACGATGGTGTTGATGCTAAGCTAAACTGCTTTGCTGGATGTTGCAGTAATAGTGCAATTATATTGCTTAACAAGTCAAATATTTCGAATTGTAAGTTTTGTCAACAAACGAAGATGGTAGATTGTTCAACTTCTCGCATTTGTTCAGCAGTGGTTAGCACTGCTGCTTCACAGCGCCAGAATCCCGGTTCAATTCCCAGTTGGATCACTGTCTGTGTGGAGGCTGTACATTCTCCCCGTGTCTGCATGGGTGCCCTCTGGATGCTCCAGTTTCCCCATAATCCAAAGTTGTGTGGGTTAGGTGTATTGGCCATGCTAAATTGTCCCTCAATGTCAGGAGAACTAGCAGGGTAACTATGTGAGGTTATGGGGATGGACAGTACCTGGGTGGGATTGTTGTGGATGCAGGCTCAGTGGACCAAATGGCCTCTTTTTGCACTGTAGATTTCTATGATTCTTAGTGATTTCATAATATGTGCATTTAACTACAGCAGTGTTGTCCAATGGGATTTGGATGCTTATGACCAAGTTCCCTTTTTTGCCGTATAGTGCAAAATATATGCAACCTTAATGGAAAAAAATTGAAAATTCTTGAAAATAGGCTTTCAGGTTAAAACCTGCAGTAATCAAAACTTATATACTCCTGCCAGAACCAGAACAACTTCAAAATGTTCTGCAAAGCAAGCCTGCTGTATACACTCTCCAAATGATGGTAACAATCTACCATTTGGAGTGTTCTGTTTCTGACAATGTGCTCCAATTTATTTAAAAAAAATTACTTCACAAACGTGTCTCCATTTTACCAGCATTGATTATATTTGAAAACTTGGGGAGGGAAAATCAACAATATCTATATGTTATATTCTGCACACTTGTCTCTTGTCTTGTTTATGTTCTATCACCTGCCATTTCTGAAAACAACTTCTGGACACTTAATTGAACTTCAGCTCATGACAAACTTTTGACATATCTGCTAATGGCTACCAATTCCTTTCAACTGCCATTTCAGCAGATTTATTAAGATGAAGATAATGTATTTGCATATTGCTGCCCCACTCTTTGGTAAATTGCACATTTCACCCCTCATTAGCAGCCAACACTTTCTGTCAACTGTTTCTGTGAAAACTGCCAAATACCAACTGACAATTTTTCAGTTAACATCCCAAGTCACTAGATTCTCTTAAGAAAATTTCAATCGCAATCAGACCATTTTCGGGAATCTGGACATGCTTTCACAGCACTTCACAGAATGATTCCATGGATCTAAACATATAGAGTCATAGAGGTTTACAGCATGGAAACAGGCCTTTTGGCCCAACTTTTCCATGCTACCCTTTCTTTTTAAGCCTCTAAGCTAATCTCAATTGCCTGCATTTGGCCCATATCTCTCTATACCCATCTTACCCACGTAATTGTCTAAATGCTTTTAAAAAGACAAATTGTATCCAAATCTATGACTACCTCTGGCAGCTTGTTCCAGACATTCACAACTGTGAAAAAATTACCCTCCTAGCCACTTTTGTATCTCTCCTTTCTCACTTTAAACCTATGCCCTCTAGTTTTAGGCTCCCCTATTTTTGGGAAAAGATATTGACTATCTAGCTGATCATTATTTTATAGATCTCTATAAGATCACCTCTCAGCCTTCCATGCTCCAGCAGAAAAAGTTCCAGTCTATCCAGTCTCTCCTTGTAACTCAAGCGTCCAATAAATCTTTTCTACACTCTTTTTAGTTTAATAATATTCTTTATAGGGTGACCAGCACTGTACACAATAATCCAACTGTGGCCTTATCAATGCCTTGTGCAACTTCAACAAAACGTTCCAACTCCTGTATTCAATGTTCTGACCAATAAAACCAAGCATGTTGAATGCCTTCTTCACCACTCTGTCCGCCTGTGACTCCACTTTCAAGGAGCCATGAACATATACCCCTAGATCTCTTTGTTCTGGAATTCTCTCCAATGCATTACCATTAACTGAGTAAGTCCTGCCCTGGTTCAATCTACCAAAATGCATTTATCTAAATTAAACTCCATCTGCCATTCATCAGCCCACTGGCCCAATTGATCAAGATTCCATTGCAATCGGAGATACTTTCTTCACTGTCCACTATGCCACCAATCTTGCTGTCATCTGCAAACTAAATAACCATGCCTCCTATATTCTCATCCAAATCATTAATATGACAAATGACTGCACCCAGCATTGATCTCTGAGGCACACCACTGGTCGTGGGTCTCCGGTTTGAAAAACAATTCACTACAACAACTTTCTGGCTTCTGTCAAGAAGCCAATTTTGTATCCATTCAGATACTTCACCCTGGATCCCCATGAGATTTAACCTTATGTAACAACCTACCATGTGGTATCTTGTCAAAGGCCTTGCTAAAGTCCATGTAGACAACATCAACTGCACGGCCTCATCTACCTTCTCGGTTACCCCTTCAAAAAACTCCATCAAATTTGTGAGACATTATTTTCCGCTCATAAAGCCATGCTGACTGTCCCTAATTAGTCCTTGAGTCTTTAAACACTTGTAGATCCTGTCTCTCAAAATATCTCTTCACTACTTACCCATAATAGATATGAGGTTCATTGGCTTTCCTAGCTTTTCCCGGCAGCCCTTTTTAAACAGAGGCATAACATTTGCCACCCTCCAATCTTCAGGCACCTCAGCACAACTATCATTGATACAAATATCTCTGCTGGAGACTCTCAATTTCCTCCCTAGCCTCCCATAATATTGTGTGATACACTTCATCAGGTCCAAGGATTTATCTACTTTGATGCGCTTTAAGACTTCCAGCACTTCTTTCTCTGCGATATGTACACTCCTCAAGATATTACTATTTATTACCTTATTGAAACATTTAAGATGATTAGAGGTTTAGATAGGGTGGACAGTGATAGGATGGAGAAAGCTAGCACGAGGGGACATAGCTTTAAATTAAGGGGTGGTAGTTATAGGACAGATATCAGAGGTAGGTTCTTTATCCAGAGGGTGGTAAGGGTATGGAATGCCCTGCCTGCGGCAGTTGTAGATGTGCCAAGTTTGGTGGCGTTTAAGAGGTTAGTAGATAAGTTTATGGACAAAAAGGGAATGGTTTAGTTTGGAGGGTCATGGCTTTTTCCTAATTGGTCGGCACAACATTGAAGGCCAAAGGCCCTGTTCTGCGCTGTAATGTTCTATGTTCTATGTTCTATTTCCCCAAATTCCTTAACATCCATGCTTTTCTCAAAAGTAAATACTGATGACGAATATTGATTTAGGATCTCACCCATCTCTTGTGGATCCGCATAAGGATCTTATTGATCCTTAAGAGGCCCTACTCTCTCCCTTGTTACTCTTTTGCCCTTTATGTATTTGTAGAAACTCTTGTATTCTCCTTTGCCTTATCTGCCAAAACAATCTCATGTCCCCTTTTTGTCCCCCTGATTTCTCTCAACTCTACATGACAGTGTCATGGCTGCAGAGAAGGTGGATACCGAGGAGGGAATGTCTACGGAGTCTCTGTGGGTGGAAGTTAGGAATAGCAAAGGGTCGGTGACGTTGCTGGGTGTATTCTATAGGCCGCCCAATAGTGACAGGGAAGTTGAGGTGCAGATAGGGAAACAGATACTGGAGAGATGTAGAAATAACAGAGTTGTTGTGATGGGAGACTTCAATTTCCCAAACATCGACTGGAATATCCCAAGGGTAAGGGGTTTGGATGGGGAGGAGTTTGTTAGGTGTGTTCAGGAGGGTTTCCTGACACAGCACGTGGACAAGCTAATGAGAGGAGAGGCTGTACTGGACCTGGTACTAGCTAATGAACCAGGACAGGTGATGGATCTCTCAGTAGGAGAGCATCTTGGGGATGGAGATCATAATTCTATCTCCTTCACCCTTGCATTGGAAAAGGATAGGATCAGGCAGGCTAGGAAGGTGTTTGTCTGGAATAAGGGGAAATATGAAGACATCAGGCAGATGTTGGGGCGAATAAACTGGAAGGAGGTGTTCTTGGGGAAAAGCACAGAAGGAAGGTGGCAGATATTCAAGGAATGCTTGTCTGGAGCTTTGCACGACAACGTTCCAGTGAGACAAGGAGGTTTTGGTAGGACGCGGAAACCGTGGTGCACGAAGGCTGTGGTGAACATAGTCAGGAAGAAAAGAAAGGTGTATAAAAGGTTCAAAGAGCTAGGAGATGTTGGGGATCTAGAGAAGTATAAGGCTTATGAAGAGAGCTTAAAAAGGAAATTAGGAGAGCCAGAAGGGGTGATGAGTAGGCCTTGGCTGGTAGGATTAAGGAGAATCCCAAGGCCTTCTACAAATATGTGAAAAGTAAAAGGATGAGAAGAGAAGGGATAGGACCTATAAAAGGTGAAGGGGGAAAAGTCTGTATGGAACCGGAAGAAATGGCAGAGGTGCTTAATGAGTACTTTGCCTCAGTATTCACGGTGGAAAGTGATCTGGGAGGATGCACTACAAGTTTGCGGCAGACTGAAAAGATTGAGTATGTAGATATTAAGGAAGCGGATGTGTTAGAACTTTTAAATGCTATCAAGATAGACAAGTCTCCGGGACCAGATGGGATGTACCCCAGGTTATTGTGGGAGGTGAGGGATGTCATTGCAGAGCCCCTGGCGATGATCTTTGCGTCGTCGATGGAGACGGGAGAGGTTCCGGAGGATTGGAGGATTGCGGATGTGGTCCCTATTTTCAAGAAAGGGAACAGGGATAGTCCTGGAAATTACCGACCGGTGAGTCTGACCTCAGTGGTGGGTTAAGCTGATGGAGAGGCTTCTGAGGGACAAGATTTACGAGCATTTGGAGAAGTTTAGGTTGATTAGAAATAGTCAGCATGGTTTTGTAAAAGGCAGGTCGTGCCTTACGAGCTTAATTGAGTTCTTCGAAAATGTGACTGAACACATTGACGAAGGAAGAGCAGTGGACGTGGTGTACATGGACTTCAGCAAGGCATTTGACAAGGTCCCACATGCAAGACTTCTTGAGAAGGTGAGAGGCCATGGGATCCAAGGGGCTTTGGCCTTGTGGATCCAGAACTGGCTTGCCTGCAGAAGGCAGAGGGTGGTTGTGGATGGCTCTTTTTCTGCATGGAGGTCGGTCACCAGTGGAGTGCCCCAGGGATCTGTTCTAGGACCCTTGCTGTTTGTCATTTTCATAAATGACCTGGATGAGGAAGTGGAGGGATGGGTGAGTAAGTTCGCCGATGACACGAAGGTCGGTGGTGTTGTGGATGGTCTGGAGGGATGTCAGAAGTTGCAGCATGACATCGACAGGATGCAAGACTGGGCGGAGAAGTGGCAGATGGACTTCAACGCGGATAAATGTGTTGTGGTCCATTTTGGCAGATCCAACGGGATGAATGAGTACACTATCAAAGGTAGGAGTCTTAGCTGTGTGGAAGAGCAGAGGGATCTTGGGGTCCGGGTCCATAAGACTCTCAAATCGGCCTCCCAGGTGGAGGATGTGGTTAAGAAAGCTTACGGTGTACTGGCCTTCATTCATCGAGGGATTGAGTTCAGGAGTCAGGAGGTAATGCTGCAGCTTTATAGGACCCTTGTCAGACCACACTTGGAGTACTGTGCGCAGTTCTGGTCGCCTCACTATAGGAAGGACGTGGAAGCTATTGAAAGGGTGCAGAGGAGATTTACAAGGATGTTGCCTGGATTGGGAGGCATGCCTTATGAAGACAGGTTGAGGGAGCTGGGACTGTTCTCCCTGGAGAGACGAAGGTTGAGAGGCGACCTGATAGAGGTTTACAAGATGTTGAGAGGAATAGATAGGGTGGACTCTCAGAGACTATTTCCCAGGGCTGAAATGGTCGCGACGAGAGGGCACAGATTTAAGGTGCAGGGAAGCAAGTACAGAGGGGATGCTAGGGAAAAGTTTTTCACTCAGAGGGTGGTGAGTGAATGGAATCGGCTGCCGTCGGTGGTGGTCGAGGCGAACTCGCTGGGGTCTTTTAAAAGACTTCTGGATGAGTATATGGGATCCAATGGGATTGGGGGTTATAGATAGGTCTATGGCTGGGTAGGTTTTGATGTGTTCGGCACAACTTGTGGGCCGAAGGGCCTATTTGTGCTGTAGTGTTCTATGTTCTATGTACTCCTGTACTCTTCAGGGATTCACTCGATCCCAACTGCATGTCATGTGCCTCCTTTTTTCTCTTGACCAGGACCTTAATAACCCGAGTCACTCAGGGTTCCCTACTTCTGCCAGCCTTGCCTTTCAGTCTAAGAGGAATATGCTTACCCTGAACCCTGGTTAACACACTTTTGAAAGACTCCTACTTACCAGACATCCCTTTGCCTTCCCACAGACTCCCCCAATTAACTTTTGAAAGTTCTGGCCAAATACCATCAAAATTGACCGTGCCCCAATTTAGAACTTTAACTTTTGGGCCAGACCTATCATTCTCCATAGCTATGTTAAAACTAATGGAATTACGGTCATTGATCCCAAAGTGATCCCTCACTGACACTTCTGTCACCTGCCTTCCTATTTGATAACCTATGATCACCTAGAGGTAACAAAAGGTCAATTACTTTTCTTGTAGAGTAAAGATCTTTCTAATAAAGCTCTTGTTCGCTTGTGGTCTGCAAGCCTATTTTTTAAAAGAACCACAAAAGAAAACTGGCAATGAGGAGGTCGAACAATGCTGGCAGGTTCCTCAAAGAAATAAATAAAAACATAAAAACTGTCGCTCCATGCTGCAGACATCAAAAAAAAAATTTAAAAGATAAAAACTTTGCTACATCAAAACTGGCAACAGAGGGATGCCAAATATTGGCAGCAGGCAATGAAGCAACAAAAATTTAAACAAAGATTTTGGAGAAAACAACATTGAAAATTTGCTCATCATGTGTTCTGCCCAGAAAAATGTGGAACAGTACAGGGAGCACCGTGAATAAAAAAACCTGCAATAATAATTTAGAGCTGAGGGTATTGCAAAACTTGGAAGGAAACAGCCTGAGCACAAAGTTATCTTGTTTGAAAGAAGAAGAAATGAGATGGAGAAGAATTTGATGGCACATTGTGCTGCACAAGCTCTTTCCATTGTAAAAATGGTGGGAGTTTTTGGTGTCTTGGGGCTGCATGATAAGCACATCAAGCAGTGGAGCTCATACACTGAAAGATTTGAACAGTTTTCTCGGTGAACAAATTTTTGTCTCAACTTTACTGAACATCATGGGGATGAGGGGAGGAAATGAATGTTCAACTGCCTGAAAAGTCTGGCACTGCCTGAGAAATCAGGTTCAAAAAGGATTACGTTGATATTGCAAAGTCACTCCTAAACTTTTCATCATTGGTGAGAAGTTCAGGTTCCATAAACGTAACTAACAAACAGGTGAATCAATTACACAATTCATTGCTACTTTGAGAAATTAGCTGAATACTGTGAATATGGAGATACCAAATATTTGGGTTAAGAAATATTGGGTTAAGGCGAAGCTGTCAAGAGAAGGCTGTTCATAGAAAGCAACTTAAATCTATTGCAGGCTTTGGAAGTTTTAAAGCAATCTCTATGGAATTAGCAGTTAGAAAGCCAAACAATTAAGCTTGAGCACTAAAGTCCATCTGGTTTCAGCTAAGAGCTGAATTCATAAACAGACTGGGAATAGAGGGATACAAACAGATGGTCTAGTTAGGAACACATGATGGGTGCAGGCTTGGAGGGCTGAAGGGCCTGTTCCTCTGCTATATTGCTCTTTGTTCTTTGAACAGACACATATTCAAAATTACCACCAATGTGCAAAAATTGGGTAAACAGCAGCAGATTGCTGAAGTTAAAATGCAAAATATAGGAATTGTGGTCAAAAAGGGCACATCAAATAGGCATGTTGGAGAAAGAAACAACAAATTCCAAGTAAGAACTTTAAAAGCAAGAACCACCCAACTCAATTCAGACAGTGGAAAGCACCGGACTTGTGAGAGATTCGCTTCATTTGGATAGTAATAAGAAATTGTAGCGTTTGTGGCTTCACTCACCTTTAAGTAATGGAGAGCACAGGACCTGTGAGGGACACACTTCATTGGGACGGCGATACAAGACTGTGTGAGGTTCAAGGCTGACACCCATCTTCAGGCAGCTGACAGCACCAAACCTATGAGGAACAGTCATTGATCAGACAGCAGCTGAGTTTGAAAAACCCAAGAGTAAATCTTTGGAAAATGGTAAGCTGACTAGTTGGCATGAAACTGATATTAGGGACCATGTTTAAATAGTTGAAGCTAAAAGAAGCATTATTTATTGGCAAAATAAATGATTTATTATCTGTATCTAGTTCTAGTCTAAGGCGTAAATTTTACATTTAAGATATGTCAGGTGAGGACAGCTGAGTGGAATGTATCCTCGGAGGTACCAGTGCCCTCATCAGTTTCCAAACTGGAATACCGATTAATGAGTGGGAGCTATGTGGATATCACACTTTGAGAGATGGTCACACCACAGCTCAAGGGATGAGGGCACTGGTACCTCCAAGGAGCACAGCCAAACCAAGCTCTAGCACCACAACAACTTGATTGCACAGGGGCAGGAAGAAGAAAGGAAGAACAATAGTGATTTGGGACTTATTAGTCAGAGGAGCAAACAGATGTTTCTGCAGTGCCAGGATCAGATATGACACTGAACGAGCATCCTGAAAGGAGAGGGTAATGCGTCAGAGGTCATGGTGCGTGTTGGTACCAATGATACAAGTAAATTGAAGAAAGAAGTCTTGCATCAAAAATTCAGGGATCTAGGCAGTAGATTAAAGAGCAGGACCTCTAAAGTTGTAATCCTGGTGCCATATGCTATTATAGAAATAGGAAGCTAAGGCAAATGAACGTGTGGCTCAAGAGTTGGTGCAGGAGAAATGGTGTTAGTTTCCTGGATCACTGGCACCATTTCTGGGGAAGGTGGGGCATGTATAAACAGGGTAATCTGCGCCTGAACCATTTTGCGGCCAACATCCTTGCGAGTATATTTGGTAATGCTATTGGGAGGCATTTAAACTAGTTTGGGAGGGGAGGAGATACAGAGTATGAGTAAACTATAGACACAGTATGCTATGGTAAAGGAAACAAGGCAGAGTAAGTTCAGATATATTGAATGTCAAGAGAGTAAGGCAAGGCTGGATGATCTTTACTTTAATGGTAGGAATTTAATAGGTAAGATTGATAAATTCAGGGGCCAAAAGAGAAAATGCTGGAAAATCTCAGCACGTGTGGCAAATCTGTAAGGAGAGAAAACAGCTGACATTTTGAAATGTCAGCTCTTTTCTCTTTTGGTTTCAGATTCCAGCATTTGTCGTAATTTGTTTTGATGATGAATTCAGGGCATGGATTGACACATGAAAGGGTGACATTGTTGCCATCACAGAGACATGGGAAGGGCAGAACTGGGAACTCAATATTCCAGGGTTTAGAATCTTTAGTTGATTCAGAGGAGGGTGTAAAAAGGTGGTGTAGCACTACTAATTAGGGAGTCAATTACTGCAATAAGAAGAGATGATTTCTGGGAAGGGTCTTCCAACAATGCTTTGTGGGTGGAATTTAGGAATATAAACAGGGCAGCCACATTATTGGGAGTGGATTAAGGCAACCAAAGCATCAGTCGGAAATAGATAACTCATTGAGGTGAATAAAGGTGAGTACCCATAAGAATATTGATAGGCAGAGGGATCTGGGTATACAGGTACACAGATCACTAAAAGTGGCCATGCAGGTGGAGAAGGTAGTCAAGAAGGCATACGGCATGCTTGTGTTCATCGGCCAGGGCACTGAGTTTAAAAATTGGCAAGTCATGTTGCAGCTTTATAGAACCTTAGTTAGGTTGCACTTGGAATATATTGTTCAGTTCTGGTTGCAACACCACCAGAAATATGGAAGCTTTGGAGAGGGTACAGGAAAGATTTACCAGAATATTGCCAGGTCCAGAGGGCATTAGCTATGGAGGAGAAGTTGGAGAAACTTGGTTTGTTATCACTGGAACCATAGAGGTTGAGAGGACCTGATAGAAGTTTACAAGATTATTAGGGGCATGGACAGTAGACATTCAGGAGCTTTCTCTCAGGGTGCAAGAATCAATTTCTAGGGGGCATAAGTTTAAAGGAGATATACAGGGGAAGTTTTTTGCATCGGGGGTGGTGGGTGCCTGGAACTTGCTGCTGGGGGAGGTAGTGAAAACAGATACGATAGTGACTTTTAAGGGCCGTCCTGACAAGTACATGAATAGGATAGGAATAGAGGGATATGGGTGCCCGGAACGGTGGGGGATTTTAGTTCAGTCACGCAGCGTGGTCAGTGCAGGCTTGGAGGGCTAAAAGGTCTGTTCCTGAGTAGTATTGTCTGAATAGCAAGGCTTTGTCAGAGGGAGATCATGTCTAAAAAATTTGATCGATGTTTCTGAAAATGTGATTAAGTGTGTGAATGAAGGAAGTACAGTTGGTGTAGTTTATATGGATTTTAGCAAAGTTTTTGACAAGGTGCCATGTGGAAGATTGATTGAGAAGGTTGAAGTATATGGAATTCAGGGAAAATTGACAAGATGGATTTGAAACTGGCTTAGTAATAGGACTCAAAGGATGGGTGGTAAAAGGGCTGCTTGAGTTATTGAAAGTCTGTGTTCAATGATGTCCCACAAGGTTTGGTACTAGGTCCCTTATTGTAAGTTCTACACAGAAATGATATAGATGAGGATGTGGCAGGAACGATAAGTTTGCAGCTGGCACAGTGGATGGACTGCTGCCTCATAGTGCCAGGGAGCTATGTTTGATTCTGATTTTGTTTGACTGTCAATGTGGAGTTTTCATGTTCTCCCAATGTCTGCGTGGACTTCCTCTGGATGCTCCAATTTCTCCCCACATTCCAAAGATGTGCAGGTTAGGTGGATAGGCCAGGCTAAATTGCCCTTTAGTGTCCCAAGAAGTGTGGGTTTGGGGCATTAGCAGGTAAGGGTGGTGAATTGGCAGTTTTCCAATTCTTTGGGACTCTAGTGCATCCACTATCTCTGTAGCTAGTTACTAGGATGCAATCCATCAGTGTTGCAAACCTGACTGGCTAAGGTACCAAGTCTGCCATTGGGAGTTGACTTGTGGAGCAGTTTACTAATGTCTCAAAGGATATAGTCACAAAATGATCATGAGAAAATCTGGCAAGTACCAGTTCAAGCCCTCACTAAAACAATGACAAGACCAACAGCATTTGCTGATATAGCTTATTAAACACCTGAGGCTGGTTTCTTTGGCCTCGCACACAGTTGGGATTCTCAGGTTCCATTGGAGAATTCTGGCCCTGATGGCAGTTCACTCAAAGCTTATCACACAACATTTGACATTGAGCCACAGAAGAGGAAAATTGACAAAACTTTGGTCAAAAAGTTAAATTTTAAGCTTTGTCCCGTTTGGGGTTACAGGGATAGAGTGGAGGGTAGGCCTGGGAAAGACTCAATGGCCTGAATGGCTTCCTTCTACACTGCAGGGATTCTATGATGACACCAAGATTGGTAGGGTGGTGAATAGTGAAGAATAAGGTCGTAGATTACAGGAAGATATAAATGGATTGGTCAGATAAGCAGAGCTGCGGCAGATAGAATTTAAACCTGATAAGTGAGAAGTGATGCATTTTGGAAGTAATATGCCAAGGGAATATTTAATAAATGGCAGGCTATTAGGAAACTCAGAGGAACAGAAAGATCTTGGAGTACTCATTCACTAAAGGGTTCTACCATTTATTGTATAATTCCTACATGCATTTGACTTTCCAAAATGCATTATTTCACACATGTCCGGATTAAACTCCTTCTGCCATTTCTCCACTCAAGTCTCCAGCCAATCTATGTTTTGCTGTATCTTCTGACAATCCTTTTCACTATTTGCAACCCTATAAATTTTTGTGTCATCTGCGAATTTACTAATCAGACTAGCTACATTTTCCTCCAAATCATTTATATATACCATGAATATCAAAGGTCCCAGAACTGATCCCCGTGTAACACCACTAGTCACAGCCTTCCATTCAGAAAAACTTCCCTCTACTGCTACTTTCTGTTTTCTACGGCTAAGCCAGTTCTGTATCCATCTTGCCAGATCTCTTTTTATCCCATGTGACTTCATCTTTCGTACCAGTTTACCATGAGGTAGTGGAGAATGGGATCAGTGCAACTTGAGTGGTGGTTACTGTCAGTGCAGCCTCGATGGACAGATGGGTCTTTTCTGTAAGACTCTATGACTTCATGTGTATTAAATGGAAAACTGAACGGAGAAAAAATGGACTCATGGGATACAAAAACAGCGCAAAAAAGGATAAGAGTCACAATCAGATGACAAACTATTGTCAAACATACTGGTCAATGCAGGTTTGCCAAATCATTACTGGTGGCATAGTGGTTAGCACTGCTACCTCACAGTGCCAGGGACCTGGGTTTAATTTTGGCCTCAGGTCACTGTCTGTGTAAAGATTGCCCGTTCTCCCTGTGACTGCATGGGTTTCCTCCTGGTGCACTAGTTTCCTCCCACACTCCAAATATTTGCAAGTTAGGTGGGCTGGCCATGATAATTTGCCTCTTCGTGTCACAGGATTAACAGGGTAAATATGTGAGGTTGCGGGGATAAGGTCTGAATGGGATTGTTGTCAATGCAGGCTCGATGGATCGAATAGCCTCATTCTGCACTGTAAAATTTCTATGGTTCATGATTATTCTTTTGCTGAATGGCCAACTGGTGAAAATGAAGGTGGACAAGAGCATCAGTTTCAAACTGTTTACCAAGAGAAACTACAACATATTGCCTTAAAATCACTGCGTTCCCTCTTGCTCACTCCCTTGTGCTCTCTCTTGCCCATCAAGTCTGTACCAACAGAAGTTCTCATTTAGGCCTACCCCCTTGTTCCATCACCATAACCCCATATGTTCATCCCATTAATTCCCCCTAAGCTACATCTTATGGCACTAAGGGCAACTTAGCGTGGCCAATCTTCCTAACCTGTATTTCTTTGGACTGAGAGAGGAATCCGGAGCACCCAGAAGAAATCCATGCCGACATGGGGAGAACACGCAAACTCCACACATATAGTCACACATGACTGCGGTCCCCGATGTTATGAGCCACTACCGTGTCACCGTGCTGCCCACTGTGCCACATGCCTTTACACCTTCAAAGATTACACAAAAAACCTATTCTCAGTTCGTAGTTCCATTGAGGGGCTGTATTGAAGTAAATATGAAGATAAACAACAGACCACAGACTTGTCCTTGCACATGTTAACGTAACAATCCAACTTAATGGGAAGCGCCTGAATGGAGAGAATCAAGCCAATCTGAGTGGAGGTGAATCTCATGTCAGAGTTCAAAGCAGATCTATTGAAGATTTTAAAGAAATGTGCCATTGTCTTTAATGGCGAGTTGGAGAACATGAAATAGATCTCAGTGAAACTAAAGATTAAGGATAAAAGCCAAGCAAAGTGTATAAAGGCTAGGTCGCTGCTGTATGCCATCAGACCCAAGATCGAGGTCTTGAGAGAGATTAGTCAAGGTATGAGTCCTCAAACCCATTAATGTAAGTGATTGGGCCACGCCAATAGTATCCAAGATGAAGAAAGATGTTTCAGTACGTATATCTGATGAATTTAAAGTAACTACCAATCCAGTATTGTGTGCAAAACAATACCCTCTCTCTTTAATTGATGATTTATTTGCTGAGTTCACTGGAGGCCAATGTTTCAATAAAGCTGAACTTAGTCAAACTTATCTCCAGATCAACGTGGATCCAGATTCACAACAATATTTGACAATCATGACATACAAAGGGCTACTAGATATAAAAGATTTCAATTTGGTATTATGTCCTCTCCTGCGTTGTTCCATGGATCAAATTCTAAGCAGATTAGAAAGAGTCCTGTACTACTTAGATGATATCTTAGTTATTGAAAAGAATAATGAAGAGCATCTTCAAAATTTAGATGCCACTCTCCAGAGAATAGGAGATTATGGACTGTGATTAAAGAAAGAGATGTGAATTCTTCAAATCTTCTATTGAATGTTATAGATGCAAAGGGACTGAACAAATTACCTTTAAAAATAAAAGCCATAACTGGGGGGGGATCTCAAAACTCCTTATCATAAGGAAATTCTTAAGTTAATTGGAAAGAACATTTGGCTTGGAAAAGAGCTGCTGACTTTCTTCAATGTATCAATAGTCAAGAAGAATAAAAAGATTTCTGGCAATAAGGAGCACAGAAATGCATGAAAAATCTTTGGTTGACCAAATGCTCTAGATAACCAAATCTAAAGAGTTGGAGTTGCTCAAAGTGCGTTCTGCAAATATTCCTTTCCTATTTCCCTCTGCACAGCAGCATCTGAAGTGCAATGACATACCAACAAGAAAACTGACCATAACCTGATCTTCCTCAGCAATCTAACCCTAGAAGTTAAATTTGATATGTTCTGAAACAGTGAGAACCTTTTTGGAAATCTTTGGGAGCAACAACTTCAACTGGATAGTTTAGAAATTGTATCCAAGGAACAACACCTAAAATATGAGGCATAGGTTGTGAAGGAGGCATGACACAATCTGAAGAAGGCACCACAGAGGCTGTGCCACACAATTCAAATATACAGCCTGGAGGGGCATTTATTGGCAACAAAAAAAACAAACTGCCCCAAGACAAGAACTTCCTCTGAAGTGCAAGCTTTGAAAAAGCAGCAACATCAGGCTAGACAACATGAGAACAGGGCTAAAATCCGTGTTTTACAGAAAAGTCAGGAAGTATTGACAAGCAACTATACTACCAGCAAGAAATGGATACCTGCCATCATATCAGCACAGACAGGACTGTCTCTCACACTGTTCAAATTCAGGATTATGTAAAGCTGAGAAAACTTTCAGAAACTAGAACTAGTTTGCCAGAAACAGAGTCAGCAAAGAGTCTACAACAAACAATGCCAAATGAAGACCTAGATATTCCTGAGAAGCTGACAATACCAGAAACAATTATGGAAACAGTACCTCAGTTGAGACACTTCAACACCAAGTAAACCTCCAAACCCTATGTTGATTAAGGTAGAGGCAACTACGGACAATGTCAAACTCTCCCAAAAATACTGGGAGTTTCAGACAACAAGAAAAAACAGACACCTGAGGTGTCACCACAACCACACAGGAAATAACATCCTCTGAAACAAAGATCAAAGAACAAAACAGCACGAGAAACAGGCCCTTCAGCCCAACAAGCCCGCGCCGCTACCCCGATGTTCCCACCTCTACCCGTGATCCCTGTCTATGTTTACAAATCTATGGATTAAAAACCAAACTTGAGACAATTTAGGGAGAATTTGTTTACCCAATTAGCCTAAGAGCACATCTTTGGGATGTGGGAGGAAACCGGAGCACCCGGAGAAAACCCATGCAAGCACGGGGAGAATGCGCAAACTCCCACAGACACAGGTCCAAATCCATGTATCTGCACAGCACAGCAATAGTCACTGAGCTGTCATGTTGCCCATCAAATGATCCAGGTCAAGCGTACACTAACGACGTGAAGCACTAAGCTCATCCACTTTGTTCACAACTCTTCTCATGTTAAAATAGATACATTTTAAACCTTCAGTCTGAGCGCTCCCTTTTTCTATTACCTGCCTATCCTCCCTCTCCAGTCGACAAGCTTTTTTTAATTTGTGAGCTAACCTTCTCTCTCCCAGTCACTTCTATTTGATTCCCACCCCTCCAACCTTTCCAGTTTAAACTCTCCCCAGTAGCCTTAGCAAACCTAGCACAAGGATTACCCCCTGTGCCATGTACTGATGAGGCCTGAAATAGGAAGATAGTGCAGCTCAACATGTGGCTAAACAGCTGGTGTAGGAGGGTGGATTTCAGATATCTGGACCATTGAGATCTCTTCCACGGCAGGTGGGACCTATACAAGAAAGATGGAGCAGCATAAATATTCTGGCCTGGAAATTACATGGGAGGATTTAAACTAGCTTGGCAGCGGGATGTGAACCAAACCAAAGCAAATTTTTTTAATGGGGAACTAGAGAGTAGGGCCATAAAACTCCGAGAAAGAGCAGGCAGGATATGGGATAACCTATCAGAGGACAACAACTGAATAAAAAGGGTCAGGTGGATTGAAGTGCATTTGTCTTAATGTGAGAAAAATAATAGATAAGGCCGATGAACATAGAGCTTGGATTAGTTTGTGGAACTATGATATTACTGTCATTACAGAGACTTCGTTAAGGGAAGGACAGATTGGCAGCTTAAAGTTCCAGGATACAGATGTTTCAGATGGGATAGAGGGGGATGTAAAAGAGGTGGGGAACTTGCACTACTGGTTAAGGAGAATTTCACAGCTGTACTGTGGGAGGACATCTTGGAGGGTTCCTCTAGCGAGGCAATATGGGTAAAGCTCAGGAATAGGAAGGTGTAGTCACAATGTTTGGGGTTTATTGTAGGCGCCCCAGCAACCAGCAAGAGACAGGGCAACAGATATGTAGGCAGATTTTGGCAAGGTGTAAAAGTAACAGTGTTGTTGTGGCGGATGATTTTAACTTTCCCTATATTGACTGGGACTCTCTTAGTACTAGGGGCATGCATAGGACAGTTTGTAATGAGTATCCAGAATGGCTTCTTGAAACAGTATGTAGATAGTCCAAGTAGGGAAGGAGCCATATTGGATCTGGTATTAGGGAATGAGCCCAGCCAGGCAGTTGACGTTTCAGGCAAGGAGCAATTCAGGAACAGTGACCACAATTCAGTAGGCTCTTAAGTACTGATGGATAAAGGTAAACACCTCAGATGAAGGTGGTAAATAGGAGGAAGGCTAATTACAACAACCTTATGCAGGAACTAAAGAATGTTGATTGGGAACAGATGTTTGAAAGCAAATCAACATCTGGTATGTGGGAGGCTTTCAAGTAAGTTTATAGGAATTCAGGGCTAGTATGTTCCTGTAAGGATGAAGGATAAATATGGCAAGTTTCAAGAACCTTGGATAACAAGATATTGTGAGCCTAGTTAAAAAGAAAAAGGAAGCATTTGTCAAGGTTAGGAGGCTGGGAACACACAAAGCAAGTGTGGAATACAAGCAAAGTAGAAAGAAACTTAAGCAAAGAGTCTGAAAGGCCAAAAGGGGTCACAAAAAGTCATTGGCCTGCAGAATTGCAGAAAATTTCAAGGCTTTTTATACATATGCAAAGTTAAAGAAGGTAGCCAGGGAGAGGACTGGCCCATTCAAGGCCTGGGGAGGGAATGTGTGTGTGGAGCCAGAGGAAATGAGCAGGGATTAAATAAGTACTTTGTGTTTGTATTCACCAAAGAGAAGGATTTGGTGGATAATGACTCTGAGGAAAGGTGTGAAAACATGACTTTGGGTCACTTTGAAATCAAAAAGAGGAGGTACTGGGGGTCTTGAGAAACATTAAGGTAGAAATTGAAAGAAAGTTTTGTATCCTCACTGGCTACAGGGGAAGTCATGATGTGGAAATGCCGGTGTTGGACTGGGGTAAACACAGTAAGAAGTCTCACAATACCAGGTTAAAGTCCAACAGGTTTATTTGGTAGCAAAAACCATTATCTTTCAAAGCGCCCACTGCTCCTTCATCAGCTGAGTGGGAGTTCTGACATTAGTGGATAAATTGAGTTTGTGTCTTTATATGCCCTGTTTGTGAACAGAACTCCCACTCACCTGATGAAGGAGCAGCAAGCTGGTGGCTTATGCTACCAAATAAACCTGTTGGACTTTAACCTGGTGTTGTGAAACTTCTTACAGGAGAAGTCCCAGAGGACTGGAGAACAGCCAGTGTTGTTCCTCTGTTTAAGAAAGGTAGCAAGGTTAATCCAGGTAATTACAGACCACTGAGCTTTATGTCAGTGATAGGGAAATTATTGCAGAGGATTTTTTGAGACAAATTTACTCCCACTTGGAAATATCAGCAAGAGGCAGCATGATTTTGTGAAGAGGAGGTCTTGTCTCACTAACTTGATCGAGTTTTTCGAGGAAGTGATGAAGATGATTGGTGAGGGTAGGGCAGTGGATGTTGTCAACATGGATTTCAGTAAGGTCTTTGACAAGGTACCTTGTGGTATACTGGTACAGAAGATGAAGTTGCATGGGATCAGAAGTGAGTTGGCAAGATGGATACAGAATTAGTTTGGTCACAGAACACAGAGGGTAGCAATGGCGTTCTTCAGGGATCAGTCTGGAACCTTTGCTGTTTGTGATATATATGAATGATTTGGTGGAATATGTAATTTGTTTGATTCGTAAGTTTGCAGATGACAAGTTGGTAGAATTGCAGAGAGCGATAAGGACTGTTGGAGGATACAGCAAGATATAGATTGGTTAGAGACTTGGATGGAGAGATGGCAGATGGAGTTTAATCCAGGCAAATGTGAGGTAATACGTTTTGGAAGATCTAATACAGATGGAAAATATATAATAAAGAACAGGAAACCAATAGGCAAAGGATCTAAGTGTACAGGTACACAAGTCACTGAAAGCAGCAATGCAGGTGGAATAGGTGGCCAAGAAGGCATATGGCATGCTTACCTTCATCAGCAAGAGCATTAAGCTTAAAAATTGGCAAGTCATATTGCAACTTTACAGAACCTTAGTTAGGCCTCATTTGAAATATAGTGTTGAATTCTGTCACTACACTACAAGAAGGATGTGCAGGTTTTGAATCAGAGGCTGAATGCCCGTGATTGCTGAAGTGTTCTTTGTAAAAGGAGCATTCACAGCATTCAGCCTCTGATCTTTGGGTAAGCATTCTCCAAGGCAGCCTTCACAAAGCACGACAATGCAGAATCGCTGAGCAGAAACTGATAGCCAAGTTCTGCTCATGAGGACAGCCTCAATCGGGATCTTGGGTTCATGTCTCACTACCTGGAACCTCCACGACTTGCCTGGGCTTGCAAAATCTCACTAACTGTCCTGGCTGGAGACAATACAGACCTCTTTAATTTGTGCTTGGCCCTCTCTCCACTCACACGTTGTCTGTTGACAATCTATTGATTGTCTATTGACAATCAATACTTGATTGTCTGGAAAGACTCACATTCCAACCATTATCTTGTAATTTGAGTTTGTGTCTGTATATGACCTGTTTGTGAACACAAGTCTCACTCGCCTGATGAAGGAGCGAGACTCTGAAAGCTTGTGCTGCCAAATAAACCTGTTGGACTTTAATCTGGTGTTGTGAGACTTCTTACTGTGGTTAACCCAGATCAATGCCAGCATCTCCATATCATAGTCACATTTAGGCTAGACCAGATAAAGACAGCATATATTTTTCCCTAAAAACATTAGTGAACCAGATGGATTTTTCTGACAATTAACAATGGTTTCATGGCTAACAGTAGATTCTTAGTTCCAGATATTGTTTATTGAATTCAAATTCCACCAGATGCAATGGCAGGATTTGAATTCAGGTCCCCAACATTTGCTGAGTTTCTGGATTAATAGTCCAGTGATAATCCCATTAGGCTATCCCCTCCCCTTTCTGATCCAGCCTTCACAACTCTTTGGGGCAGAGAAATCCAGAGATTCACCAACCTCTGCAAGAAGAAACTTCTACACATCTGTTTTAAACGACAGGTCCTTTATCTTCTAGCTATAGCCTCTTGTTCGAAATTCTCCCACACTTGAAAACATCTCACCATCAAGCCCCCTCAAGATCTTATATGTTTGAATATGGTCACCCTTCACTCTTCTAAATGCCTAGGAATATGAACCCATATAGTCTCTCTTGATAGGAAAACCCTTTCATTCCAGGAATTAGACTAGTGAATTTCCTTTGGACTGCCTCCAACATTACTATATCTTTTTATAGGTATGGGGACCAAAACCTTTGCAATATTCCAGGTGAGGCCTAATAGCAACAAACCTTTCTAGTTTTAAACTCTAACCCTCTTGCAATAAAAGCCAAAATGCCTTTGCCTTCTTAATTACTTGTTGAACCTGCCTGCTAGCTTTCTGACATTCATTCACGACCATACCTAAATACTTGTGTACTTTACTCCCCTGCAGTCTCTTTCCATTTAAATAATAATCTGCTTTTTGATTCCTCCTACTGACTTGCATGACCTCACACATTAAACTCCATTTGCCAGGTTTTTGCCCAATCTCCCAATCTATTTATATCCCATTGCAGAATCACAATAAACTCATCACAATTGCCTTTCCACCTATCTTCATGTCATCAGCAAATTCAGAAACTTTACATTCTGATACTTCGTCCAGATCATGAATGCAAATAATGAACAACTGCAGGCCAAGGAGCAATCACTGCATTACTTCATTAGTTACATCTTTCCACTCTGAAAATGAATCATTTATTCCAACTCTATCTGACAGCCAGTTGTTTTCTATTGTGATAGCCAGTTTGCTAACACACTT
The DNA here is from genome assembly GCA_024679065.1 of Sphyrna mokarran. Classification (NCBI taxonomy): domain Eukaryota; kingdom Metazoa; phylum Chordata; class Chondrichthyes; order Carcharhiniformes; family Carcharhinidae; genus Sphyrna; species Sphyrna mokarran. The sequence goes on from JAGIQG010000011.1 coordinate 25,464,104, forward strand.
ACTCCAATTCTATAGGCTTATACATCATGTACCTGCCTCTTATGCAGCACCTTGTCAAATCCTTTTAGAGATCTAAATATAAATAAAGATCTACTGGTTCCCTCCATCTATTCTCCTTGTTTTATCATCAGAGAATTCAGCAAATCTATCAAACATGGTTTATCATTCATGAAATAATGTTGAATTGGTTTGATTATATTCAGCTTTCCTAAATGATTAGCCAACTCCTCTTTGATTATTGACTCCAGCATCTTGCCAATAATAGATGTTAAACTAGCTGACCTATAAATCCCTGCCTTCTGCCTTTCTTCCTTTATGAATAAGGGGGTCACACTGGCTATTTTCCAATCTTCTGGTACCCTCCCAAAATTTAGCGATTTCCAAAACAATTTCAACCAATATGTGCACTATTTCTATAGCCACCTCTATTAAACTCCAGCATGTAATTCATCAGTTCCTGGTAACTTGTCCACCTTTAGCCCCTTGAATTTCTCTAATACTCCTTTCCTTGTGATTGCAATTTTTGTAAGCTCTACCATGGTATTTGAAATCAGCCCATCTGATATTTTTGAAATATTTGGAATGTCTTCCACAGTGAAGACTGATGAAAAAATTTATTTGGCATGGCCACCATTTCATTGTTTGCTGTGAGCAATTCACCATCCTCATTCAGTAGAGATCCCACATTTATTTTAGCCACCTGCTTCCATTTGTATATCCACAAAAATTCTTACTCTCTGTTTTTATGCAGAATGCAAGTTTTATCTCTAAATGAATGTTCTCCCTTCTTATGAACCTTTTAGTCTTTTGCTACTGGATCCTAAAACATCCCAATCCTCTGGTCTATCACTATCCCTTGCCACTTGTATATCCTGTTTTTCAATTTAACATTATCCTTGACTTCCTTTGGTAATCTTGAATTTTGCCTCTTTCTCATGGAATCCCTCTTTTTGATTGGGATAAACTTCTGCTGAGCATTTTAGATCAGCTGTTTGAATATTTGACACTGCTCATCTACTGATCTGTATCTTAGCTTGTTTATCCCATTCACCTCCTCCTTCACACCATTATAATTGCCCTTATTTAAGTCGAAGACACTGGTTATCGATCTATGGCATTCATCCTTAAACTGTATCTGGAATTTTATCATATTGTTTTCACCAATTTGAACACAATATTGGTTTGTTATTCTTAAAGGGGATTCTTAACCACAAGATCCTTTATTAATCATTTTTCATTACACAAAACCAAATCTAAAATACCCATTCCCAGGTAGGTTCTACAATATACTGCACTAAACAGCAATTCCTGATGCACTCCACAAACACCTCTTCTACGCTACCCTTGCTGGTTTGGTTTTTCCTATCAATATGTGGATTAAAATCTTCCATGATAATTGCAGTTCTCTTCAAATATCCCCTTGCTCTTTCCCCATTTATGCTCTAACTTCTTGAGAAGAACAATAAAAAGTCTCACAACAACAGGTTGAAGTCCAACAGGTTCATTTGGTAACACAAGCTTTCAGAGTGTCGCTCCTTCTTCTGGTGAGTGAAGGGTGTGTTCACAAACAGAGCATACATAGACACAAACTCAATTTACAAGATAATGGTTGGAATACAAGTCTTTATAGGCAATCAGGTCTTAAAGCTACAGACAATGTGAGTGGAGAGAGGGCCAAGCACAAGTTAACCAAGTGTATATTGTCTCCAGCCAGGATAGTTAGTGAGATTTTGCAAGTCCAGGCAAGTCATGGAGATTACAGACAGTGTGATATGAACCCAAGATCCCAAGGTTAAAGCTGTCTTCATGTGTGTGGAACTTGGTTATTAGCTTTTGCTTGGTGATTCTGCATTGTCGTGTGTCATGAAGGCTACCTTGGAGAACACCTACCTGAAGATCAGAGGCTGAATGCCCATGACTGCTGAAGTGTTCCCCAACAGGAAGAGAACACTCCTGCCTGGTGATTGTCAAGTGGTATTCATTCATCTGTTGTCATAGGAGGTGCATGGTCTTGCCAATGTACTATGCCTCAGGACATCCTTTCCTGCAGCATATCAGGTAGACAATGTTGGTCAAGTTACAAGAATATGTACCATGCACCTGGTGAGATGATGGCATTCATGTCGATGGTCCAGCACATCTTGCAGAGGTTGTTGTGGCAGGGTGATGTCATGATCACTGTTCATGTTGGGTAGTTTGCTGCAGACAACGGTTTGTTTGAGATTGTGCAATTGTTTGAAGGCAAGAAGGTGTGGGGATGGCCTTGGTGAGATGTTCGTCTTCATCAATGAAATGTTGAAGGCTTCAGAGAAGATGTCGTAGCTTCTCCATTCCGGGGAAGTACTGGACAATGAAGGGTACTCTGTCTGCCTTGGCCCGTGTTTGCCTTCTGAGAAGGTCGGTGCGGTTTTTTCACTGTGGCATGTTGGAACTGTCCATCAATGAGTCGAGCGCCCTATCCTATTCTTACGAAGGCATTTTTCAGCATTTGTAGCTGTCTGTTGCAATCCTCCTCATCTGAGCAGATCCTGTATATTCGGAGGGCTTGTCTATAAGGGATGGCTTCTTTAACGTGAAAGCTAGAGAAGTGGAGCATTGTGAGATTATCTGTGGGCTTGCGGTAGAGTGAAGTGTTGAGGTGACCGTCCTTGATGGAAATGCATGTGTCCGAGAATCCAGAAAGTAGTCCAAGGTGAGTCTGATGGTGGGATAGAACTTGTTGATGAACTGGGTTTCTCTAGAAGGCTGCTGCCCTCAACTCGACATATGTGCCCAAGCCATCAAGATGTGCTTCAATGCCAGATTCATTAGCTGCACTCATAAGATAGCTCCAAACGTCATCCAAGCACAACGCAGCACCATCTATGCTCTCATGACCAACCGCAATATTGTCATCAAACCAGCAGACAAAAGATGGATCACAGTCATACTAGACAGAATGGATTACTGCAAAGAAGTGTACCGACAATTGAACAATGAAGAACACTACAGACAGTTACCCGCAGATCCAATCAAAAAACACACCCATCAACTCAACAGACTGATCAAGATCTTTGATCCAGACCTTAAGAGCACCCACCGTGCTCTCATCCCACATACCTCCTGCATTGAAGATCTCTACTGCCTCCTGAAAATACACAAGGCTGTCCCATTATATCAGGCAATGGGACCCAGTGTGAGAACCTCTCTGGCTATGTTGAGGACATCCTGAAATCCATCATACAAAGAACCCCCAGCTTTTGTCGCAACACTATGGACTTAAATTCATAGAAACCCCATAGTGCAGAAGGAGGCTATTTGGCCCATCAAGTCCACAGCAACCACTTCTTACAGAAACTCTGCACACATGGGGCAGTTGAGCACTCCTTATCACAATGGATATTTCAGCACTCTACACCAGCATCCCCCACAATGGCAAGCGTTGCTGCAACTGCCTCAGTACTCAACATTGACAACTGCCAATCTCCAGATACAATTCTACAACTCACCCGCTTCAGCCTGGAACAAAATGTCTTCACCTTCAACAACCAGTTCTTCATCCAGACACATGGGACAGTCATGGGGACCAAATTCACACCTCAATATGCCAACATCTTCATGCACAGGTTCGAACCAGACCTTTTCAGCCCCCAGGATCTTTAACCAACACTATACATCAGATACATCGATAACATTTTCTTCCTTTGGACTCATGGCAAATAATCATTGAAACAATTATATGATTACATCAACAAGTTCCATCCAACCATCAGACTCACCATTGTTGTGCCTGCCGCACAGTCTGTTTTAACCCATACAGTGGACAAATAACTGTAAGTAGACATCTGATTAGTTCAATTAATATTTATTTAAGACACACAATAATCATCCACCCAACCAACAATAAGTTATTCTACAGAAAATATCAGAATTCAAGTCCAATACAAGACCTTGATTGAACAATGCGTGACTGGCAAGTACCCATGCACATATTGGCCTTTATCTGTGCATTTGTCTCAGTTGTCCTCTGAGTCGTCTGGTCCTTTGATCTAGTCCGGCACTGTGGCTCTGGTCTTTCTCCCTTCCCGAGTGTGGTGGCTCTCCTCATGCTGATTATTGCTGGGGACGTCACTTGTTATAGCTTATTCGTGAGGGTCAGAGAGAGAGATTCTTGGTTGTGCAACTCCCTTTATACCCCATTAAGTTTTGCGCTTCTTTTGGCCACTGCCAATCAATCGCTCAGGACTTAATCATCCTGACTGATAAAGTCCAATCAGGTGCTGCCACACCAATCTCTGGGTGTGTCCCCAATGGTCATGTCTGCACATAGAGTACGCACCTCCCTCCCAACTAAGGGATTACGGCACCCCTATGTCAGGTAAGCAACCCAATTTGATCAGAAAGTCTCTTTTGTCCCTGAAATGACCCATATCCTGTGTATTGACTCGTCTGGGTTGCAGCCTGTTTATCTCTGTCTTTTAGGCTGTAGCCTGTTGTTTTAGATCTTGCCCAATTGTCGCAGAATGCTTTATAAATCATCATTTTAGATGGCCTGTTTGGCCAAGTCCCCCCTTTGATCCTGAAGTAAAACAATGATGGATCGCAAACTCAGGACAGTATCTGTCAGGAATTCCCCTGTCATTCAACAGTTAAGTAAGGCCCAGGCATTGGCATGCCCAATAATAGTATATTCCTTCAACATATTCCAGAAGCTACAGACAACAATACTCTACAAATACAATTAACCACACATTCTAAACACTATTATTACAGTAAGCTAGTTACCCACAAATACAGACAATCAAATATTCCAACAACCATCATTACAATAAACTAACTATAAACCAACATTCAAGCAAACATTAGAATAAAGTATTTGTAGATCTGAGGCACATTTTGGTAGTAGGATTTCTAACAGGTCATTAGTACAAATCGCAAATGGCAAACTTCCTGTAAACATTGTTCTACTGAATTAGAGGGGACTATGGTTCAAGGGCAGACCCTATGTTCTACCTCTGGGTGATCCTCTTTTTACGTCGGCTGAATTGGACTGTGAGGATGATTACATTTATCAGGATGAACAAAATCAATACTACCGCCAGGTGTGACATTATGCAAACAAATGGATTTAGATATTTAAGTCCCAGTTCCAAAGCTCATCCCACAAAGAGGTGACTTTAATTTCTTTAATCCTCCTTTTTCATCTCTTGGGTCTGCTGTACTACTTTGGTAAAGGTTGTGTGGACTGTAGCCAATTTTGCCTGAATCAGGTTCAATTCCTCTGGCAGGAATTTTAGGCTTGTGTCATATTTCTCATGGTACTCCCCTAGAGTCTGTTGGAGCTCATCAGTGGCATTCAAATCTACCCACTCTCTTTCATGAATGTCTATTAGTTGAATGAGGCCGACCCTGGGTGGTATATCTGGTTAAGTGCAGAATTTTAGTAATGTTACAATGTGTCATGCTATACTGATATTATTTCAGGGAGGTGGTAAGGCAGTGTCTCCCTGTTGCCTTGTAAGCTACCCAAGTTATGGTTGTGTCCAGGTTCTGAACTTCTACTGAGCAATTTAGGCTAGAATTTGTTCTGAAGCCACACAGTGCATGCTCATTTAAGTAAACTGGGTATGGGCATGCGATTATTTTGTCAGTTTGCTGATATCTGTCCAGAGTAGTGCCTATGAGCCTTGCTCCACTGCATATGGTAAATTGCCCTATACAGGAATCCTCATGGATCGTCTCTATATTCTCCATTTCAAAGAACCTCAGTCCGACCCGGTCATCAGTGATTATGGGGAGCTCTAAGATGATTCCCAGGCTTTCCCTGAGTTTTGCAGTCATCATTGAACCACACTTTGGTCAACTGTCACAGCTGGCAGCCAGAGAACTCAGAGTATTTCTTACCCGTAAATAGGTGTTCCATCTATTCATCACTAATCTAAGGAACCTGCGTACCTGTTCTAGGTTTTCCCTTAACTGTTCTATCATCCACTGTCCATATGCATTACATAAAGTCTGATTCTGTTATTAGTCATCATCCTCTCATTTTTCCCTGATAATTTGATGGATTGTCTTGGCATGTCTTTCTAACACAGCTACCATATGACTGCTGGTTGTGTTCCCAGTCAGTTGCCTTTCAGTTGACTGTCCTCATTGATGGAACTTAGTGTCTGTTTAACCTGTTGGGTCAGAACTCTAAGTTTATTGTCCAGGTCAGCAAAATCAATTGATGGTTGCTACCCCTGCCCTGTATGTTGTGGCCATGTTATTGACTAACTCGCTCCTGGATCTTTCCTGTCTTTCATCCATTCCTATTTTCCGTCCTAACAGTCTGCAAGTTAAGTGGAGATAAAATCTCTTAAATTGGGGACAGCACCAGTCTGACAGTTGGGTCCCAGCTATATCCACCATCACAGGTAACAATCATGGAATTTGTGGTGAATGTGGTCATACAAAGTTTTCCCTGTGTCTTTTAGTATCAATCCATTTTGTGGTCCAGAGATGGCTTCAGGATAAATCGAGTGGGATGGGTCTGGGGTTGGCTTCGGCCCAGTTCTTATTTCATAAATGCAAAATTCTTCTCTGAGTATCCCGGGGCACCGCTGCCCTTATCTAGGCTATTGGCCAGACATCCAATTTCAGGGTGTCTATTATTTGAAAGTTCCCACCAATCCCCTTCAATGGTGACACTCAGATAATATTCAGTTGAACTGCCATTTGGTTTTTTTGTACACCAGCCACTGATTGTTACACCTAAACATTATAGTCTTCTCGGGTGCACCCATAACACTTTTTCCTCACATTTCCCCGTGTCAGGTGGGACAAACCATAAATAACCTGGATACCACAAGTTCATCTTGTCTGGAATGACCTGTGTGCTTATCCCAATGATGAGTCCAATGAGATAGATTATAGGTTGCATCTTTGTCATCATCCATCACTGTCCTGAGGAGATCAATGTAATTTCTGTTGTTATCGCATCTAATATTTGATGTATATACATATATTTAAAGTGTCCATGCCATCCCCCCTTTTTTTTTGAAAACTTATTTGAGAATGGTGTGGGTCAGGAGAACCTGGGTATCTCAAGTGTCGCTTGCATGTCATAATTTTTTAAAATTCCAATTCTGGAGCACGATGGAACAATTTTTTGTTCAGATCGATGAATATACGAGTCGTAGGGTTATCAAAAAAGAGCAAATCAAGGCAGCTGGTTTTAGTCTAGCAGCAGTCACCATTAACTATAGGATTCGAACAGCGCTGGAGTCGGTCTGTAATGACGTGAAGTGTCTGTTCTGTAAGTGTGTTGGAGCTTGAAAGTGGACTGCATGTAAAATTTAGCACACGTGTCTCTAAGAGTTGAAAATGTGTCCTTTTAACATTAAGGGTAAAGAGATGGCCTTTCCGTCACTAGAACATTGGAAATAAAATTCTCAGTGTCACATGGAAAGCAAAGCAGCTGCATATTGTACCAGGCTTTTGCACTGTAAGAGTTTTTTTTATTTTATTTCCTGTTGAGAATGTGGCTCCATCTCCTTGAAGATTTTAAAATTTAGCACAGCTGCCTTAATGACATTAAAATTTAGCATAGCTGCCTCAAAGATGTTAAAATTTAGCATAGCTGCCTCAAAGATGTTAAAATTTAGCATAACTGCCTCAAAGATTTTAAAATTTAGCATAGCTGTCTCAAAGATTTAAAATGTAGCATAGCTGCCCAAAGATGTGTATAATTGGCCTAGAGACTTACTAGAGAAAACTAGCAAAAAAGCTGGCTTTGGATTATATAAGTAACCTGGTTAATTGTACTAGCAGTATACAACTGCTTGCAGGCTGATGCTTCCATCAGAGATGCTTGTATCTTGCATTGGTCTGTACTATAGACTGAATTTCAATGTTTGGATCACCTTAGATTCCTTCATCCAGCATTTTTGTTAACCAATTGCCCAACAGAGAGTCATCTTCTGAATCATAGGGCTCCATCATTATCTCCTATGGTTTTCATACCCTTGTCCACTTTGGCAGGAATAACAAATGTGTAGAGTATAGGGCTAATGGTAGGACTCTCAATAGTGTTGATGAACAGAGGGATCTTGGTGTATATGTTAATAGATCCCTGAAAGTTGGCAATCAAGTCGATAAGGTTGTTAAGAAGGCATATGGAGTCTTAGCTTTATTGGTAGGGGGATTGAATTTCGGAGCCGCAACGTCATGTTGCAACTGTACAAAACTCTAGTGCGGCCGCACTTGGAGTATTGTGTGCAGTTCTGGTCCCCACATTATAAGAAAGATGTGGAGGCATTGGAGAGGGTACAGAGGAGGTTTACCAGGATGTTGCCTGGTATGGAGGGCAGGTCTTATGAAGAGAGGCTGAGGGATTTGAGGTTGTTTTCGTTAGAAAGGAGGCGGCTAAGAGGGGACCTAATCGAAACATATAAGATGATTAGAGGTTTAGATAGGGTGGACAGTGATAGCCTTCTTCCTAGGATGGAGAAAGCTAGCACGAGGGGACATAGCTTTAAATTAAGGGGTGGTAGTTATAGGACGGATGTCAGAGGTAGGTTCTTTACCCAGAGGGTGGTAAGGGTATGGAATGCCCTGCCTGCTGCAGTTGTAGATGCGCCAAGTTTGGTGGCATTTAAGAGGTTAGTAGATAAGTTTATAGACGAAAAGGGAATGGTTTAGGTTAGAAGGTCATTGCTTTTTCCTAATTGGTCGGCGCAACATCGAAGGCCGAAGGGCCTGTTCTGCGCTGTAATGTTCTATGTTCTATGTTGTCTGTTCATTAGACTGCATTGTGGGGTCTGTATTTGAATCAGGGTTCAGGGATCCTTCCTCTTCGTGTTCCAGTGTAATTAATATATGTGTCTGGTCCCTTATCTATGAGGGGATGTAACATTGGGTGTCCCCATCAAAATATATTGGTGTCCCCATCAAAATATCAAAAATGGTGTTGTTTAGTCAAGGCCTCACTGTTGAGTCTGTGGCTGTTGAGGCTTGTGCTTATGGGAGAATCCATAAAGCCGCGAGGGCCGGTAACTGGCAAGTCACACCTGTCCTCTAGGGTGCGCAAGTCTCCTGTTATGTCTGGGTCATCATTACCTCAGGGGCACTTCAGGTGTGGACGATGCTCTGGGCTGCAGTGCGGTAGGGCTAAGGGTCTGGTCTGAGCCTGAGAGTGGATGAGAATGTGTCCGAGGAAATAATTTCCTGGATGAGGCCATTTCAGTCGTTTAGTATCATCCTCCTCTATTTCTAATGGGAGATGGTAGAACTGATTATTCTGAGTCACATAAGCTTTCGGTTGATAGACGTGGAGCCAACCAGTTTTCGGTTAGTGATTAGGACTTTATACACTGAGGGACTTATTTTGTCAGTGATGGTGTGTGGACCTGCATATCTCAGGGACAAGAAAGAACTGGGGTTGTAGAGAGAAATCATCACCTGTTGGCCAACTGTATATTCTACATATCAAAGTATGTCTTGCTCTGTTTCTTTTTAACTCCTAATCGGACAGCCATAGCTAGCTGGGCTGCTTTAATGTTTTCAGTTATCTGCTAGACGGCTTTCTCGTGGGTCAGTGATGTGATAGCAGGATCAGTTAAGCCAAACCCCAAAAAATATTCAGCTCCCCTCATAGGTCGGCCGGTCATCAATGTGTGGGATGAACCCAGTAGAACTAAAAACAGTGTTTACATACCATCATGAGGGCAAAGGGAAGTACTGTATCCCATGTTGTGTTATTTTGCTGCACTATCTAATGATCCCTTTTAGTATTCAGTTCATGCGCTCTACGATTCCACCGGGTTGTGGATAGTAGGTGATATGGAATTCCTGCTTAATGCCAAACATAGCCATGACGTTCTGCATCATCCACCTAGTGAAATGCGTCCCTTGGTCGGACTCTATGCTGCTGGAAAGACCCTATGGTGTAAACACCTGCTGGGCTAATATCCTTGCGGTGGCCTTAGCTGTGCTGGATCTAGTGGGGAATGCCTTAACCCTTTTGTGAAAATGTCTACTGTTACCAGGACATACTTGGAAGAGGGAGTAAGTGGAGTGATCAGCAAGTTTGCAGACGATACAAAGATGGCTGGACTTGCGGATAGTGAGGAGCATTGTCAGGCGATGCAGCAGGACATAGATAGGCTGGTAGCTTGGGCAGATAGATGGCAGATGCAATTCAATCCTGATAAAGTCCAGAAGCCCCATCATCCTCTGGTGCAGTCACTCATGGATTCCCATATGCAGTTGAAGCCCTGCATCATGAAGTTCATACTCTCAGACACGGAGTCATGAGGTGAAATATGATGCAGACATCTCCTGCTATGGAGAGCAAGTCCTGCACAGTGTTGGCCTCATGGTGCTGGAGTGAAAACACCTTTCGGCAGTAGAGAGTTCCAGATCCACGAGAAACAGTCTTCACTGGGACAGGATAAAAGGGAGCATGGGGACGAGGCTTTCACTCACTTTTGGGAGGCAGACAACTCCAGACTGCAAGGAACATACTTCACCGGGATAGCCATTGTTCAGCAAGCAACATCACAGGAAAGCGCTACAAAGATTGAACATAGAACATAGAACATTACAGCGCAGTACAGGCCCTTCGGCCCTCAATGTTGCGCCTGCCAGTGGACCCTCTAACCTAAACTATTCCAATATCATCCATATGCCTATCCACCGACCATTTGAATGCCCCCAAAGTAGGCGAGTCCACCACTGCTGCAGGCAGGGCATTCCACGCTCTCACCACCCTCTGTGTAAAGAACCTGCCTCTGACATCCGTCCTATAACTACCACCTCTTAATTTAAAGTTATGTCCCCTTGTGTTGGTCATCACCATCCGATGAAAAAGGCTCTCACTATCCACCCTATCCAATCCCTTGATCATCTTATACGCCTCAATTAGGTCACCGTGTAACCTTCTTCTCTCTAATGAAAATAACCTCAGGTCCCTCAGCCTTTCCTCATAAGGCCTTCCACCATACCAGGCAACATCCTGGTAAACCTCCTCTGCACCCTTTCCAATGCTTCCACATCTTTCTTATAATGCGGCGACCAGAACTGTACGCAATACTCCAAGTGCGGCTGCACCAGAGTTTTGTACAGTTGTAACATAACCTCACGGCTCCTAAATTCAATCCCTCTACCAATAAAAGCTAACACACCGTACGCCTTCTTAACAACTTTATCAACCTGGGTGCCAACTTTCAAAGAGCTATGTACTTGTACCCCAAGATCCCTCTGCTCGACAATGCTATTAAGGATCCTTCCATTAGCCCTATATTTCATATGCCTGTTATTCCTACCAAAGTGAATCACCTCACACTTATCCATATTGAATTCCATTTGCCACCTCACGGCCCAGCTCTGCAACCTATCTATGTCCCTCTGAAAACTGTAACATCCATCCTCGCTGTCTACAACTCCCCCCACTTTGGTATCATCAGCAAATTTCCTAATCCAACCCTCTACACCCTCATCTAGGTCATTTATAAAAATGACAAACAGCAGTGGCCCCAAAGCAGATCCTTGAGGTACACCACTTGTAACTGCACTCCAGGTTGAATATTTCCCATCAACCACCACCCTCTGTCTTCTATCAGCTAGCCAATTCCTAATCCAAATTGCTAAATCACTTTCAATCCCATGCATCTGCACTTTCTGCAGTAGCCTACCATGGGTTGCTTATTAGTTGGTGACTGATATTGGGCACTGTATTAAATAGCTAAGGTTAAAAGAAACATATTATTTATTGGGAAAAGTATTATTTATCACTGCATCAGATTTGTTCTTGGCTAAGGTATTTACATTAAAGACGTGTCAAGAGAGGACAGTGAACAGAATGTATAGCTTGTCAACTGTGAGGAGTCCTGGACACTTCCAGTATCTTAGCTACAACATGAGCAGGAAGTGCTCCCAGCTGCACATCTTGGAGCTTGAGCAGCAGTGAAGGCATATCCGGGAAGCTGAGAATTACATGGATAGCATGTTTAGAGAGATGGTCATGCCATAGTTCAAGGGACTACAGAAAAGAGGCAAACGTGTAATCATCAGGCAGTTCACTAACTGCTATTCCATTTTGGAAGCTAATAAGGGTGATAGTGCCTCAGAAGAGTGCAGTCAGAGCCAAGTTCTAGCACCATAATAAATTTGACTGAACAGGAGGAGGAAGAAAAAAGGAAGGGCGTTAGTAAGTGGGGATTCATTCGTGAGGGGAGCAGACAGGTATTTCTGCAGTGATTTCAGAATGGTGTGTTGGTTCCCTGGTGCCAGGGTCAGGATGTCATTGAACAGCTGCAAGGCATCCTGCAAAGGGAGGGTGAAAAGTTAGAAGTTGTGGTATATGTTGGTACCAGTGATACCAACATAAGGTCTTGCATCAAGAATTCAGGAAGCTAGGCAGAAGATTGAAAAAGAGGACCTCAATGGCTGTAATCTCTGGATTATTCCTGATGACATACGCTTGCAAGTATATAAATAGGAAAATAGGGCAGAAGGACGTGCGACTCAAAAGTTGGTGCAGGAGGGAATGTTTTAAATTTGTGGATCACTGGGACCCTTTCTGGGGAAAGTGGACAGGACGGTTTGCACCTGAACCATATTGTGGTCAACACGTTTGTGGGTAGGTTTGCTTATGATGTTGTGAGGAGTTAAAACTAATCTGGCAGGCGGAGGGGATGCAGAACATTAATAAAATAGAGAAATGTAAAGGAAGCAAGTCAGAGTGACTTCAGATATGTTGCAAGATAGTAAGGCAGGATAGTAAGGCAAGGTTAGATGGTCTTTAATGCTAAGAGTGAAATTGGGAAGACTGATGATTTAAGGATGTGGATTGACATATGGATGTCTGATATTGTTGCCATCACAAAAACATGGTTGAGGGAAGGACAGGATTGGCAACTCAACATTCTAGGGTATAGGATCTTTAAATGAGACAGAAGAAGGGGTATAAAGACAGGTGATGTAACCCTATTAATTAAAGCATCAATTATGATATTAAGGAGAGATAATATCTTGGAAAGAGTATTTAATCAAGGCTTTGTTGGTAGAATTTAGGAATATAAAGGAGGCAGAAACATTTCTGAGGAGTGTATTATAGGCCCCCAAAGTGTCAGGAAGAAATAGAGGAGCAAAAATGTTGACAATTCACTGAGGTATGTAAGAATAATATTTGGGTAATTATTCTAGGAGATTTCAACTTGCCCAACATAAATTGGGATAATCATAATTTAGGGTTTGAAGGGGGTGATTTCTGGAAACGTATTCAGGGGAGATTTTTGTGACAATATATGAAGGCCCAACAGTGGATGGTGCAGTGCTGAATTTGGCTCTGGGGAGAGAAACTGGACAAGTGTTCAATGTGGCAGGGGGCAATGCTAGGGGTAGGCCATCCTGGGAAACTTATTTAGGCGGATGTTCATAATGTGTGGTGGGCGATGAACATCAAGGTCTTTGAAGGGGAAGATTTGGCAGTGATAGGCAAGCGGCCACTGAGGGGGAATGTACATTGAAGGGGGGACCGGCAGCAATGCTGCTAAGTGGTTGTGGTGGTGGGAGGGTCAGATAATTGTGCTGTTGCGGCGGGAGGGATAAAGGGATGCAGATGAGAGCCTCTAATACCTTCATGTTGTGGGGTGCTGGGAGGAGTTTAACATCAGTTCAAAGTGGGGGGGCCCTTTAAAAATGGTTCATCAATCCCTGCATCACGCCCCATCCCACCAAGGCGTGAACTACACCCCTTGATTTCTTTGGTCAAAATGGCTTAAGATTTGCTGAAAACTTATGTTTTCATCTGGAGTGCATCTGGAGACTGATATCACAGCCTGATATTCTGACAAATTATGGAGAAATTCCACCTGTGGACTGAGAAGTTGCAGCATGGGTGTAACTCCACCAGATAGACTGTTGCAGTTCCAAGCAGCTCACCAGCAGCTTCTCAAGGCAATTCAGGATAGGCAAGAAATGCTGGTGTTGCCAGCAGTGCTGATGTCCCAATACAGAATTTTTAGAAGATATGGTCTGGTGGATATTATTTTCCAGCCACATTTTGATTACATTTGATTTATTGTTGTCACATGTATTGGTATACAGTGAAGAGTATTGTTTTTGCACTATATTGATAAAGCATACAATTCACAGAGGAGGAAAGGAGAGAGTACAAAATATAGTGTTACAGTCATAGCTAGGGTTAGAAAAAGATCAACTTAATACAAGGTAAACCCATTCAAAAGTCTGATGGCAGCAGGGAAGAAGCTGTTCTTGAGTTGATTGATATGTGTCTTCAGTCTTTTGTATCTTTTTCTCGATAGAAGAAGGTGGAAGAGGGTATGACTGGGGTGTGTGGGGTCCTTGATTATGTAGGCTGCTTTTCCAAGGCAGCAAGAATTGTAGATGGAGTCAATAGCTGGAAGGCTGGTTTGTTTGATGGACTGGGCTTCATTCACGACCCTTTTGTGGTTTCTTGCAGTCTTGGATAAAGCAGAATCTAACATGGTATTGATTCTGTAGTGGCCCATTGATCCAATCTCGTGACCTCCCATTGACTCTGGCACTGAAGGGAAACACTGTACGTGATCTCAGCAATAGCCCAGGAGACTTCGGCACCCCAATGTCTATATGCTTGCTTCCAACAGAGAACAGTAGATAAAGATCAGAAGAAAAATTAGGTCACTTTTCTTCCCAAACTCAAAGGTACAGAGTAAGGCTGATTGCAGTCGCCTTGTCACCAACCTGCAAGCCATTGTCTGGCTCAAGCATACAAACATAAACAAATAGCTACTTAAAGAACTTTGTGTTAAAACATCTTCACGAAATCATAGAATCAACACAAACATAAAAAATGTAGCAAACTTTAGGAGTTTACAATTTCAACAGCATTTTTTTCCTGTCAGTTAGCAACAATGTAGTCATGGTCAAGTTCATATGAAATGAAATTTGAAAATTAACTAAATTTCGGATACGATTCCATGTTGCAGTTTGCTTCTGAGGGCCTGTCAATTTATTGCATGCATCTATTAACTATCCTTGGCATTAGGCACATATATGCATTAACAAACTTGGCATTGTGGTGCATCTTATCATTTCACAGAAACATCCCAAATTACTTCACATATAACAAATTACATGTGTAGTCATTGTTATTTGCCCAAAACACAGCGGAAAATGCAGAAAAACAGCAGCGCAGCAAATATTAGATCAATTTTAAGTATTTGAAATGACTGTGACAACAAAGTGGTTAACCAGAAAATAAAGGATCTGGAAGATTCAGGGGTTTGAGAAATAAAAAAATCATAGAATCCCTACAGAAGGAGGCCATTCGGCTCATTAAACCTGCACCGACAACAATCCCACTCAGGCTCTATCTCGTAACACAAAGTATTTACCTTGCTAATTCCCCTAATAGTAAGGGGCAATTTAGCAAGACCAATCCACCTAACCTACACATCTTTGAATTGTGGGAGGAAACATCAGCACCCAGACATGGGGAGAATGTGCAAATTCCACTCAGGCAGTCACCCAAGGCCAAAATTAACCCCAGGTCTCTGGAGCTGTGAGGCAGCAGTGCTAATCACTGTGCCATTGTACCTCCCCTATAAAGTTGAACATCTTTAAAATTATGAACTTTAGTGGTAAGTTGCAATTTTGATCATACATTACATACTAAGCTTGTGTACGCACAAAAATCTAACGTGGTTTCACCTGTTAAAGATCCATTTTCATAAGATAAAATACACTTTTTGCCTTCTTCACAGGTAGCCCGTATTGTATTTAGCAGCTTTTTTCAGTACCTCTGCCAAGCATTAAAGCTCAAAGTCAACTTGATGTTATTAGAATAATTATGTTGGGCAGCCAGACAGACAAAAGTCAACTGGAGTATTAGATTAGTCACTGTAAAACATTGAGATAGCATTAACATTCTTTCCATCTTAATTAAAATATGAGCAAAATAGTAGAATTTTTATTCAATTGCATTTGTAGAGCATCTTTATTATAGGGAAATGTCCCAAGGCATATCACAGGAAATGATCGAACAAAATTTGAATTTGAACCAAACAAGAAGAGAAAGGATGTCTAAAAGCTTTGTCAAAGATAGATTTAATATGGGCTTTAAAGGAAACTGTAAGTTGAAAAAGCAAAGAATTTAGGGAGGAAATTTGATAGCTAAGGGACTAGCTAGCTAAAATTATAGTCAGCAAGAATGGAAGAAAGGAGTGGAGAATACATGAAATGAGAGTCGGAGGAACAAAGTTGAGAGTTGTACAAATGGAGAAGTTACCGAGAAAGAGAGGCACAAGATCTTGGAGAAAGTTGGACATGAAGTTGAGAATTTAAATTTGAAGCAGTAGTAAACCAAGAGCCAGCATAAATCAGTAAGCATCGGGAAGGTGAATGAAGATGTCTTGATATAGGTTATGATATAGGCAATGAAATACTATATGACTTCAACTTTTAAAAGATATGGGGATGGTCAGAAAAACGTTGGCATAATTGGATCTGAAGGTAACAAAAACATTATCTAGAATATCAGGTGAGAAAAGCATATCATCCATTTAAATTTGCTCATACTAAACAGACCAAAATTTATAATAAAACCATGTCTTGCTTTCATTTCTAATATTCATTGGTATTACTGTAACTGAAAGATTATGAAAAAAAATTAAATTAAAATTCCCTCTCTGTAATATTTGAATATTGATACAGCATTCTTGTAGTACCCTTTTTCTCCTAATTACAATCCATAACTAACCCCAAAGATTTGTTTCTCACTTTTCAGAGAGTTGATGTGCAGAAAATAGAAGAACCATTGAATGAGAGGCTATTAGACATATTGTTCCTGTCCAGCTTTTTAAATGATCAATCCAATCAATCCAACAGCCTTTTCCCTATAACCTTGAAAATTAGTCCTCATTAAGTATATGTCCAATTGTCCTTTGGAAGTTACTACAGAATCAGATTTTATCGTACTTACAAGTAGTTTGTTCCAGATCTTAACAACCTTCTGTGCAAAAGCATTCCTCATTTCCCCTCAAGTTCCTTTGGCAATTATTTTAAATTTATTATCACTAGATACTGGCCTCTGGAGAGCAAATAGTTTCAAATTTGTTACATCAAAAACAATTATTATTTTGAATACCTCTATTCAGTCTCCCATTCTCATCTGTAAAGAGAACAATCCCAGCCTCTCCAGTCTTTTTGCATAATTGACTCTCATCCTTGAAATTATCCTGATGAACCTCCTCTGTATGTTGTACACGGTCTTGACAAAATGGGACGCCCAGAATTATATACAATTCATCATCTGAGGCCTAACAACTGATTTGTAGAAGTTTAACTTGACTGCCTTGGTTTTGTATTCAAAGCCAATTATGTCCTACACATTCTTACCATTTTAATTCTCCACATTCTTTCTCTGAATACTTCTCTGAATACTTTGTCCTCTTTCTTCTTGTCATTCTAATTAAGTTATGTAAAAGCCCAAGGAACAAGCACTTTTAGTTATGCACTTTGTAAGTAACCTCCTCTACATCCATTGTATGACCATGACCGCCTGGGTCCGTTGCATCCCCGGGAGGATCCTCATAGCAGGTTCACAAGTGCTGAATTCACATAAAAACTGAAGTAACTCCTACTGATTTTTTAGCATGATTTTCAGAATGAATCTCCCACACTTCAAGCACTGCAGGATGCCCTAGTGATATTGAGACTGAAAATCAGTGGGCAGGGCCAATTTCCACTGGAGAGGCCAGCACCACAGCACTGAGTGGGCCACTGTGTATACGGCAATCTGCCAGAGCGGAGATCAGCGCATGCATAGTAGCCATGCACTGCCAGCCTCCTGTCACTGGCCAGCCTTCCGACCCCACATTGCTGCCCCTCCAACTTCCCTACCCCCTAATCGATGCCCTCCCAGACCCTTCTGGCCAGCCCCGATGTCTCCTCCCCCAAAAACCCTCCCCCCACCCCCGCTGCCCCAATCATCCACTTCTCTCCCTCTGCCACCCACCCTGATGTAGAGTGCCAGCGAACACACCCCACCCCTACTGATCAGCTGCCTATATGCACTGCCCCCTGACAGGTCCTGTCTTCAGTAGGCCCCGCCCCCTCTGGCCCTGCTCCCAGCACTGCCCACTACCCAGCAGTGCCAAGGTAAACCTTGGGCTTTGCCAGTTTGGCCTTTGGGCAGTACCAAGGGACCAGGCTGATACTGCCAGGCTATCACTGCCCAGGGGGTATCCTCTTTTCTCCTCACCTCCATGGCTTCTATTGCCTTCTATGGGGTTGGGCCTCCTATTCCCCCTTCAAATTCAAATTTAAATCAGGAAATCAACTCAGCCTTGATTTCTGACGCAGAGCTGATGACTTAAAGAACAAAAGAACAGTACAGCATAGGAACAACCCTTTGGCCCTCCAAGCCTGTGCTGATCATGTTTACTTATCTAAATCAACTGCTTATATCCCTCTATTCTCCATTTGTTCATATGCTTATCAAGAATAGTCTTAAATGTGGCTAACGTAACTGCCTCAACCACCTCACTCGGCAGTGCATTCTAGGTGTCCACTGTCCTCGATGTAAATAAAACTTCCCCTGCACATCTCCACTGAACCTTCCCCCCTTATCTTGAACTTGCATCCCTTGTAATTGTGATTTCTGCCCTGGGAAAAAGCTTCTGACTATTCACCCATCTATATCTCTCATAATTTTATATACTTCTATCAGGGTCATCCATCAGTCTCCATCTTTCCAGGCAGAACAATCCTAGTTGATTCAATCTCTCCACATAGCTAATATTTTCCATACTAGGCAACATCCTGGTAAACCTTTTCAGCACACTCTCCAAAGCTTCCACATCCTCTGGTAATTGGACACAGTATTCCAAATGTGGCCTAAACAACGTTTTACACAACTGTAACATAATGGCAAGTTTGTGGATGATACTAAAATCACTGGAGTTGTGGATAATAATGGAGTTTGTCAGAGAATACGGCAGGATATTGATAGACTGGAAAATCAGGTGGAGAAATGGCAGATGGAATTTAATCTGGACAAATGCCAGGTGGTGCATTTTGGTAGATCCAATTCAAGTGGGGACTATAAAATAAATGGTAGAACAGTCAGCAGCATAGACACACGGAGAGATCTGGGCGTATATATCCACAGATCCACAGTTCCAAAAACCCTGGAGCCAAAGATGCTTGGAGGTTGTAGCACCGATTGGGGAATCCACTAAATGGCCCTGCTGATATCTTCTGGCCAGTTGTGCTGCTAGTGCAGCACAGTGGGCTGAAGAATCAACCCCAGATATCACCATCTCACTGGTGAGATTTGTGATTTCTGGGTTTCACCAGATCTTGAGCCCCTGCCATCATTCCCGCAGGCGGCGAGAGTGGGCTCAACGTCAGACCCAACGATTCACACAGTCCAAAAATGTGCGGGTTAGGTTGATTGATGCTAAGAATTGCCCTTTACAGTCCTGAGACGTGTAGGTTAGAAGGATTAGCGGGTAAATATGTAGGAATATGGCTGGGGCCTGGGTGGGATTGTGGTCAGTGCAGACTCGATGGGCCAAATGGTCTCTGTGCACTGTAGGATTTCCATGATTCTATGAAGTAGCATCTTCTAAGCAATGATCTGCTCAGTAATACAGTTTTTGGGTTTCACCAGAGTCACTCAGCTCCTGGCCTCATTACAGTCTTTGTTCAAATATGGACAACAGAGCTGAATTCCAGAGGTGAGGTGAGAGTGATAACCCTTGACAACAAGGCCGCATTCGACTGAGTGTGGCATCAAAGAGCCCTAAGAAAACTGAAAACAATGCGTAGCCAAGGGGAAGGTCTCCATTGGTTGGAGTCATTACCTGACTCATTGGAGGATGGTTGTGGGTGTTCAGTGATCTCAGCGCTAAGACCTCTCTGCAAGAGTCTCTCAGGGTGGTGTCCTAGGCCGCTTCATCGGCTGCTTTATCAATGACTTTCCCTCTATCATAAAGTCAGAAGTGAGGATGTTCACTGATGATTGCACAATGTTCAGCAACCATTCGCAACTCCTTAGATACTGAAGCAGTTTACGTTGAAATGCAACAATATCTGGGCAATATTCAAGCTTGGGCTGACAAATGGCAAGTAACATTCATGTCAGGGAATGACCATCACCACTAAGTGACAATCTAATCACCACCCCTTGACATTCAATGGTGTTACCATGACTGAAACCCCCATGTCAACATCCTTGGGATTACTACTGAACAGCAAGTCAACTGGACTCGTCATATAAACACCATGGCTACAACAGCAGGTCAGAGTCGAGTAATACTGCAGCCAGCAAGTCACCTCCTGACTTCCCAAAGCCTTCCACCATCTACCAGGGACATGTCAGGAGTGTGATGATATACTCCCCACTTGCCTGGATGGGTGAATCTCCAACAATACTCAAGAAACTTGACACCATCCAGAACAAAGCTGCCAACTTGATCGGCACCACATCTACAAGCATCCACTCCCTTCACCACTGACATTCTATAGCAACAGTGTGTACTATCTATAAGATTCACTGTGGAAATTCACCAAAAATCCTTAGCCAGCACTTCCTAAACCCACCTCACTTCAATCTAGAAGGACAAGGACAACAGATACATGAGAATACCACCACCTGCAAGTTCCCTTCCAAGCCACTCGCCATCCTGACTTGGAAACACATCACCATTCCTTCGCAGTCTCTGGGTCAAATCCTGGAATTAACTCCCTAATGGCATCGTGGGTCAACCCACATAGATTGCAGCATTTCAAATGGCAGCTCACCATCACTTTCTCAAGGGCAACCACGGATGGACAATAAAAACTGGTCAGCCAGTGACATCCATGCCCCATGAATGAATAAAAGAAAACTCATGCCTCATTTGGGGTGTGAACGGTTCTGAAATCAACTCAGGCAGCAGAAGCTGTCCCAAGTTTGAGGACACCCTCAAAATTAAACCTCTTTACCACCTCCCCCTCCCACCAGCTTCACTATTCTTTAATGTTGTCAGTCCCCCACCACTCCTCTGATTTCCCTGATGATCCTGTTCTTCTTTCACCTCAGAGCCAGTCACCCCGAATGGACACTCTGAATGGAAAATATCCTTACTTATACTTCAAAAGCAGTTCAGAGAAGATTCACTAGACTAATACTTGGAATGATGTGTTGCCTTATGAGGAAAGGTTGGACAGGCTGGGCTTGAAGGTGAAGCTCAGAAGAATAAAAGGCAACTTGATTGAAACATGTAAAATTCTCAGGGGTCTTGACAGGGTGGATGTGGAAAAGATGTTTCTTCTTATGGGGGAAACCCAGAAAATGAAAATCACCATTTTTAAATAAGGAATTGCTCATTTAAGGCAAAGATGAGAACTTTTTCTTTCAGAGGGTCATGAGTCTTTGGAGCTTTCTTCCTCGAAAGACAGGGGAAGCAGAGTCTTTGAATATGGTTAAGGCTGAAATAGATAAGTTCTTGATAAACAGTGGGATGAAAAGTCATCAGAGTGGACAGGAATGTGGAGCTGTGGTTATAATCATATCATCCATCAGCTTAATGAGTGGCAGAATGTGCTTGAAGGGCTAAGTGGTCTACTCTTGCTCCAAATTCACATGTTCTTATGACAGTTAAACAACTAGCAGGAGGAAGAGCTCCATGAACATTAACATCCTTAATGATGGTGAAGCCCAGTAGGGAAAAAACAAACATTTGAAAGCATCTTGAACAGGAAGTGCCAAATAGATGAGCCATGTCACACTCCTCTGGCAGTTCACATAGACCCTAATATTCAGCCAATTTGGTTCATTCCACACAATATCAAAAAGCAATTGAATGCTCTGAATATGTCACAAGCTGGGGCCTTAACAACATCCTAGTTGTAATGCTGAAAAAATGTGTTCCATTTTGAGTTTTGCCTGAAGTCAAGCTGCTCTACGACAGCTACAACACTTGCAAAGCAGAAAATTGCCCAGTTTGCTCTATCCACAAAAGCAAATCTAATTTGAGCAATTAACTCAATCATCAACACTGTACCATCAAAAAACACTTAATCAGCAACTCCTGCTCACAGATGCTCAGTTTCTGCCAGGATCACTCAGCTTCAGACTTCGTTAAAGCCTTGATCTAAACATAAACAAAAGAACAAAGAACAAAACAGCACGGGAAACAGGCCCTTCGGCCCAACGAGCCCGCGCCGCCACCCCGATGTTCACACTTCTACCCGCGATCCCTGTCCATGTTTATAGATCTATGGATTAAAAACCAAATTTGAGACAATTTAGGGAGAATTTGTTTTGCCAATTAGCCTAAGAGTACATCTTTGGGATGTGGGAGGAAACCGGAGCTCCCGGAGAAAACTCACGCAAGCACGGGGAGAATGCGCAAACTCCCACAGACACAGGCCCAAATCCATGTATCTGCACAGCACAGCGATAGTCACTGAGCTGTCGTGTTGCCCATCAAATGGTCCAGGTCAAGCGTACACTAACGACGTGAAGCACTAGGATACTCTCGAAAAAAATCCAAGAGCAGCCCTCTCACGACCTATCGCGTGTATGCCCCTCGTTAGACAACAAGGTGGACCAAAGCACCTGTAGGATAAAAACAAGTACATCAATATCATCATCTATTTACACACTTCCCAGGGACTCCCAAGGCTCATGATCCCTATTTTAAATCAGTTTTCTATACCCCTCCATTCCCATTCTGTTCATGTGCCCATCTAAGTATTTCTTAAATAACTCCAGAGTATCTGCCTCCACCACTTTACTTGGCAGCGCATTCCATACCCCCACCATCCTCTGTGTGAAAAACTCCCTCTAGCATCCAAATTATACCTTACCCCCCTCACCCTAAGCCCATGACCGCTCGTGCTATTTGAGTCCATCCTAGGAAAAAGCTTAACCCTGTTTACTCTATCAATCCCCTTCAAAATCTTGTACACCTCTATCAGATCTCCTCTAAGTCTACGTCTTTCTAAGGAAAACAGTCCCAATTTGCCTAATCTCTCCTCGTAACTCAGACCTTCCATACCAGGCAGCATCCTGGTAAACCTCCTCTGCACTCTCTCCAGAGTCTCCACGTCCTTCTGGTAGTAAGGCGACCAGAACTGGGCGCAGTATTCCAAATGAGGTCTAACCAGCGTTTTATACAACTGCAACATTAAAGGCCAGCTCTTGTACTCTATACCCCTTCCTATAAAGGCTAGCATTGTATATGTTTTCTTCACAACCTTCTCCACTTGCTCTGCCACCTTCAGAAGCTTGTTCACCTGCACCCCCAGGTCCCTCTGCGTTTCTATACTCTTAACAGTCTACCCTTTATCATATACCTCCCCCCTACATTCTTTCTCCCGAAATGCATCACCTCACATTTATCAGGAATTCCAAAAGTGAGGTGAGGGGTCATTGTCCCTAGGTAGCAGGCCAACATTTAACCAAATATAACAAAATTAAAGTCAATGGAAATCAGGGGGAAAATTCTTCATTGGTTGCAATCAAATTTATCACAAAGGAAAATGATTGTGGCTGTTGAAAGTCAGTTATCCAGGTCCCGCAATCTCACTGGAAGAGTTCCACAGGGTAGTTTCCTGGACCCAACCATCTTCAGCTGCTTCAGCAATGACATTCCCATCATCATAAGTTCAGAAGTGGGATGTTTACAGATGGTTACTGTGTTCAGTTAAATTTGCAACTCTTCAAGAGAACTGATTAAGCACCCAAGGCTTTCTTTTGCTTCATTATGTTCATTCTAGCTTTCAGCTAGAGAGCAATCTAACTTGTCCCACTCCCCCATCCTATGCCTGCAGGGCTGCATTATTTTTCCTTTTCAAGTCTGCTTATCTTTTCCTTTGAAAGCTCCAACTGAATTTGCATTCAATACATTCTCATGCAGTAGCTTTTAGATCCTTATCAATCTCCACATAAAAGTTTTCCTTCTCACCATAAATTGGTGTCTTCTGATTCTTGACTCTTATGCCAATGGGAACTGTTTTCCCTTTTTACTCTGTCTGGATCCCTCATGAATTTGGACATTGTGATCAAATTCCTCTCAATTTTCTCTTCCAAGGAGAACAGCCAATCTACCTCAATCTGTCCAAGTAATTGAAGTCCCCTTAAATGGAATATGTCTCCTAAAATACTTCTAATCTGTCAAAACTTTCATATCCTTCCTAAGATGTAGTGCCTAGAATTGAACATAGCACATCAGTTGAAAATCATGACATTCTTGCTTTTGTACTCCATGTCTGTATTTATAAAGCCTAGTATCCCATGTTCTCAACCTGAATTACAATGATTTGTATGCAAATGCTTCCAGGTTTTCTCTATTCCTACACTCCCTTTAGAAGCAGTCCATGCCTGCAAGAAACAAGACATAATCAACATTCTACCTTGACTGATATGGTACATCAATGCCAAACATCTCCAGTAAGAGAGTCTAACCATCTTTCATTGGCTTTCAATGGCATTTCCATTGTTGAATCCTTCATATCAACATTCTGGGCTGAGATGGGAGTGTCAACGTTGATCAGAAGCATAACTTGACCAGCCACACTGGGGGGATGGTGGTGTAATGGTATTATAATTGATTACTAATCCAAAACTCTGGGATCATGAAACATTAGATGGTGAAATGTGAGTTCAATAAAAATCTGGAATTAAAGGACTAATAATGATGAGGAAACCATCGTCGTAAAAGCTCATTCCCTTTGAGAAGGGCATCTGCCATCTTTACCTGGTCTGACCTGAAGACTCCAGATCCACAGCAATTCTCTTAACTTCCCTCTGAACTGATGAAGTAAGATGCTCAGCTATATCAAACTACTAAAAAAGTCTTAAAGGAATGGAACCAGATGAACCACCCAACATTGGCCTAGGCAATGGAAATGATAATGGCTAACTGTTAAGTCCTACTTATCAACAACAGGGGGTCTAGTGCAAAAATTCAGAGCACTGTTTCACAAACTAGTCAAGTAACAATCTGGAATAGTCATACTCACCACTGTACTGTCACAGTGGAGACAAAGGCCCAATTTTACCATCATGTTGCACCCGTTTTCAGGCATGAAAACTTGGTAAGGTCAGGCGTGAGGCAAGTAGCACGATCCATGACTGCCTCCACACCCACTCCCACTTTACGAGGCACCTAAAATGACTGCATGCATTTAAATTGACTTACTGGACTGGACGCCCAACTTATTCGCATTTCCCCCTTTTCCAGCACATTCACCCATCCAGATTCGGTGTGAAACAGATATGGTCTGCAAAGTTCCAATTCGGGCGCCCAGCTTCTGAGGAGGTAAGTTCAGAGCTTCCGACTGCTCTCTGACTCAGATCAATGTTAAGGGGAGGCAAGGAGGTAGGGGGGTCAGATCGTTCTCTGGTAGGGAGGAAGGAAGGCAGTTCAGATCACTCTCTGGTGGGGGGAGGGTAGGGAGGTGGGTCAGATTGCTGTCTGGTAGGGAGAGGTAGATGGGTCAGATCACTCCCTAGTGGGGGGAAGACAGGTGGGTCAGATGGCTCTCTGGTGGGCGGGAAGGAGGCAGGTCAGATGGCTGTCTGGGAGGGGGGAGGAAGGTGGATCAGATCAATCTCTAGTGGAAGGGTGGAGGAGGAAGGCGGGTCTGATGCTCTCTGGTAGGGGTGGAGGGAAGCAGGTCAGATGACTCTCTGGTGGGGGGAGGGTAGGAGAAAGATGGGTTAGATCACTTTCTGCTGGGGGGGGGGAAGAGAGGCGGGTCCGTTGCCACTCTGCATGCGATTGGTGGCAGGGAAAGGGGAGTCTGCTGCCACTCTATGTGCAATTGATGAGGGAAAAGGGGGCAGGGGGCCGTAAACAGCCAGGGTAGCAGGGGGATGTGGGGATAAGAGAGACAGTAATGTTGTGGGGTGGGGCTATGTCTGTGGGGGTCAGGGGGCAGACACTATCGGGCCAAGGAGCAATGTGGCAGAGGAGCGTTTTTTTTTACAGTGCACGCGCAATTGAAAGCTCTCATCACAGCAACAGTGTTTCAAATGCAATAAGGCCCATCCACTGGCTTCTGCAGCGTGATTCCGAATCACTGCTTTTTTTTCAGGCAGAGTGCATATGGGGGTGCTTGACAACAGATCTAGAAGTCGGATCTGAAAAACTCCCAAATTAGCACTTAAAATCAAAATGGTAAAATCAGGCCCAAGCTCCCATCTTCACACTGACAATACCTTCCATCTTCTAAATGGAATAGATTTTGGACAGATCTGGCAATTCAAAACTCAGCAACAGCAGTGTTGTACTCAGCCACAATGTAGTGGTCCACCTACTTCCCCTCTACTATAACCACAAAGCCAGGGATTCAATGAAGATTGCAAGGAGGGATGCCAAAAGCAGCACAAGGAATACCCAAAACTGTGGCATCAATCTGGTTAAGCTACAATCCAGGACTACTTGTGAGCTTATTGTATAAGCAACAAGCAATAAACAGAGCTCATGATTCCATAACCAACAGACCAGACAGTATTCTTCAGTGGTGTATTCAGTGGTGTACATTCTTGAATGGTGGTGTACATTTAAACAACTCACTGGAGGAGGAGACCCCGTAAACATCCCCATCCTCAACAACTGGAGAGCTCAACACATCAGTGTAAAAGATAAAGTTGAAGCATTTGCAACAATCTTTAGCACCAAGTGAATGATCCACTTTAGTCTCATTCCAAGGGTTGCCAGCATCACAGATCCAGTCTTCAGCCACCTCACATAATATTTTTAAGACACTGGGTACTGCTAAAGCCCAGACAGTAATACAGCAGTAGTACTGAGAGCTTCTGCTCCAGAATTTCCCATGCTACTAGCCAAGTTAGTGGGACGTAGAGGGGAACTGGTGAATGTGGTATTTTTAGATTTCCAAAAGGTGTTTGATAAGGTGCCTCACAAAAGATTGCTGCAAAAGGTTATAGTGCACGGAGTTGGGGGTAAGGTGTTAGCGTGGATAGAGAATTGGTTGTCTAATAGGAAGCAGAGAGTTGGAATCAATGGGTGCTTTTTTTGGTTGGCGGTTGGTGACTAGTAAAGTGCCGCAGGGATCAGTGCTGAAGCCTCAACTGTTTACCATTTACATAGATGATCTGGAGGAGGGCGTTGAGTGTAGGGTAACAAAATTTGTTAATGACATGAAGATGAGTGGAAAAGCAAATTGCGTGGAAGGCACAGAAAGTCTGCAAAGAGATCTGGATAGGCTGAATGAGTGGGCGAGGACTTGGCAGATGGAGTATAATGTTAGCAAATGTGAAGTTATCCACTTTGGTAGAAATAATAGTAAGAGGGATTATTATTTAAAAGGCGAAAAGCTGCAGCATGCTACGGTGCAGAGGGACCTGGGGGTCCTTATGCACAAATCGCAAAAACCCAATCTGCAGGTACAGCAGGTGATCAAGAAGGCAAATGGAATGTTGACTTTTATAGCAAGGGCGATAGAATATAAAAGCAGGGAGGTCTTGCTGCAACTGTACAGGGTACTTGTGAGGCCACAAGTACTGTGTGCAGTTTTGGTCACCTCAGTTGCGGAAGGATATATTGGCCTTGGAGGGGGTGCAGGGAAGGTTCACTAGGCTGATACTGGAGATGAGGGGGTTAGCCTATGAGGAGAGATTGAATAAACTGAGTCTGTACTTGGTGGAGTTTAGAAGACTGAGGGGGGATCTTACAGAGATATATAAGATAATGAAGGGAATAGATGGGGTGGAGGCAGAGAGATTCTTCCCGTTTAGAAAGTATAGCAGAACTAGAGGGCACAGCCTCAAAATAAGAGGGGGGCAGTTTAGATCGGAGTTGAGGAGGAATTTCTTTACTCAAAGGGTGATGAGTCTCTGGAATTCTTTGGCCATTGAAGTGGCGGAGGCTACCTCACTAAAACATATTTAAGTCATGGGTAGATAGGTTTCTGATAAACAATGGAATTAAGGGTTATGGAGAGAAAGCAGGAAAGTGGAACTGATCCACTTCAGATCAGCCATGATCTTATTGAATGGCAGGGCAGGCTCAAAGGGCTAGATGGCCTACTTCTGCTCCTATTTCTTATGTTCTTAAGTTCTTAGTTGTACCAATACAGCTATAATACTGGCATCCCCTTGCAATGCGGAAAATTGCTCAAGTATATCATGTGCATAAAAAGCAGGGCAAATTCAACCTGGCCAACCATTGCCCCAACAGTCTACTCTTGATCATCAGTAAAGTGAAGGAAGGGAATATGAACAGTGTTATCAAGTATAACTTGCTTCACAATAACATGCCCACTGATGCTCAGTTTGGGTGATGCCACTGTCACTCAACTTCTGACCTTGGTTCAAACATGTACAAAACAGCTCAATTCCAGAAGGAAGATGAGAGTGACTACCTTTGACATCAAGGCAACATTTGATGGAATACAGCATCTAGGAGTCCGAGTAAAACTGGAATCAATGGGAATCAGAGGAAACATCTCCACTGGTCAGTCATATCTATAAAAATGAAGATGGCTGTGGTTGTTGTAGGTCAGTCATCTCAGCTCCAGAGCACCACTGCAGGAGATTCTCACAAGCATCCTTGGTTTCACTATCTTCAGCTTGTCACCTTCCTTTCATCACAAGTTTAGAAGTAGGCCTGTTCACTAATGATTGCACAATATTCAGCATGCTTTGTGACTCCTGAGATGCTGAAGCAATCCATGTCCAAATGAAACAAGATTTGGACAATATCCAAGTTTGGGCTGACAGATAGCAAGCAACATTCACACTACACAAGTGCCAGGCAATGGCCATCTCCAGTCAGAGAGAGGGTAACAATTGGCCCCTGACATTCAATTACATTGCAGAATCCTCCACTCTCAACATCTTGGCAGTTACCAACTGGATTCAACAAGACTAGCCATATAAATGTTGTGGCTACAAGAGCTGATCAATGGCTGGGAATCGTACAGCAAGTAACTTAGCCCAACTCCCAAAGCATGTCCACCATTAACAAAGCACAAGTCAGGAGTGTGATGGAATATTCTCCATTTGCCTGAATGAGTGCAGCTCTAACCACACTCAGGAAACTTAACACCATCTAGGACAAACAGCCCATTTAATTGGCACCTCTTCCATAAACATTCACTCTTTCCACAGTGGTATCAGTGTCTACAACTTGCAAAATGCAATGTAAAAATTCACTAAGACTCCTTAGGCAGTAGCTTCCAACCCCATGGCCATTACCATCAATCACCACAAGGCCACAACAATAGCCGCTGAGAAAGACAATTAGAGGCTGGTGAAAAGGTTTGGGTAAAGAATTATGCCAATGCTCCCACATGGTTACCAGGAACAGTGCACTCTAGGACGTGACCTGTACCCTACAAACAATGCGATGTGAGGCCATTCTGAGAAAACAGCTGGTTCAGGTGTAGGCCTCAGAATCACAGTTCATCCAGGAGCCAATTATGCCAAGCAGACCGATAACCAAGAGGAGTCCTCCCAGGCCGGCCAACCCCGATTCTGTCGCCTGTAGTTAAAACTTCAGAGTCCAAAATGGACAGCGGGGTCAAAGCCACGGCTACTTCTCTGCTGCGCAAGGAAGGGAGTGAACCAGAACTCCAGCACTCATGTCGTAGGAGACAGGGGCCTGTTAAATGGAATGGAATGGAAATGCAAATGGAAAGCAATGGAAATTCTGCAATGGAAAGCAAATTGTGTGGAGGATGCAGGAAGTCTGCAGAGAGATTTGGATACGCTGTGAGTGGGCAAGAATCTGGTAGATGGAGTATAATATTGGCAAGTATGAGGGTATCCACTTTGGAAGGAATAATAGTAAAATGGACTATTATTTAAATGTGAAAAATTACAACATGCTATTGTGCAGAGGGACCTGGGAGTCCTTGTACATACATCACAAAAACCCAGTTTGCAGGTGCAGCAGGTGATCAGGAGGGCAAATGGAATGTTGGCCTTTACAGCAAGAGGGATGGAACATAAAAGCAGGGAGGTCTTGCTGTAATTGTATTGGTGAGGCTGCAGCTAGAGTACTGTGTGCAATTTTGGTCCTCTTATTTGAGAAAGGATATATTAACTTTGGAGGGATGCAGAGAAGTTCACCAGGTTGATTCCAGAGATGAGGGGTAAGCTTATGAGGAGAGATTGAGTAGATTGGGCCTGTACTTGTTGGAGTTTAGAAGGCTGAGGGGAGATCTTACAGAGACATATAAGATAATGAAGGGGCTAGGCAGAGTAGAAGCAGAGAGATTATTTCCACTTAGAAACAAGAACTAGAAGGCACAGTTTCAAAATAAGAACAAAGAACAAAGAACAAAACAGCACGGGAAAGAGGCCCTTCGGCTCAACGAGACCGCGCCGGCACCCTGATGTTCCCACCTCTACCCGCGATCTCTGTCCATGTTTATAGATCTATGGATTAAAAACCAAATTTGAGACAATTTAGGGAGAATTTGATTTGCCAATTAGTCTAAGAGCACATCTTTGGGATGTGGGAGGAAACTGGAGCACCCGGAGAAAACCCACGCAAGCATGAGGAGAATGCGCAAACTCCCACATACACAGGCCCAAATCCATGTATCTGCACGGCACAGCGGTAGTCACTGAGCTGTCATGTTGCCCATCAAATGGTCCAGGTCAAGCGTACACTAACGACGTGAAGCACTAGGATAGAACATAGAACATAGAACATTACAGCACAGAACAGGCCCTTCGACCTTCGATGTTGTGCCGACCAAAATAAAAAGCAATGCCCCTCCAAACTAAACCATTCCCTTCTCTTCCATATACTTATCAATTAACCTCTTAAACGCCACCAAACTTGGCGCATCTACAACATCTGCAGGCAGGGCATTCCACTCCCTAATCACTCTTTGAGTAAAGAACCTACCTCTGATATCCGTCCTATAACTCAGACCCCTTAATTTAAAGCTGTGTCCCCTCGTGCTAGCTTTCTCCATCCTAGGAAAAAAGCTATCACTGTCCACCCTATCTAAACCTCTAATCATCTTATATGTTTCGATAAGGTCCCCTCTTAGCCGCCTCATTTCTAACGAAAACAACCTCAAATCCCTCAGCCTCTCTTCATAAGACCTGCCCTCCATACCAGGCAACATCCTGGTAAACCTCCTCTTGTACCCTCTCCAATGCCTCCACATCTTTCTTATAATGCGGGGACCAGAACTGTACACAATACTCCAAGTGCGGCCGCACTAGAGTTTGTACAGTTGCAACATGACGTTGCGGCTCCGAAATTCAATCCCCCTACCAATAAAAGCTAAGACTCCATATGCCTTCTTAACAACCTTATCGACTTGATTGCCAACTTTCACGGATCTATGCACATATACACCAAGATCCCTCTGTTCTTCAACACTATTAAGAGTCCTACCCTTAGCCCTATACTCTACACATTTGTTATTCCTGCCAAAGTGAATTACCTCACACTTTTCCGCATTAAACTCCATTTGCCACCTCTCGGCCCAGCTCTGCAACTTGTCCAAGTCTCTCTGCAAACTATAACACCCCTCTTCACTATCTACCACTCCACCGACTTTAGTGTCATCTGCAAATTTACTAATCCATCCTCAATACCCTCATCCAGATCATTTATAAAAATTACAAACAGCAGGGGCCCCAAAACAGACCCCTGAGGCACACCACTTGTCACCGAACTCCACGATGAATATCTCCCATCAACCACTACCCTCTGTCTTCTATCTGCCAGCCAATTCCTAATCCAATTAGCTAAATCACCCTCTATTCCACACATCTGCATTTTCTGTAGAAGTCTTCCATGGGCCACCTTATCAAACGCCTTACTAAAGTCCATATCTACTACATCAACCGCCTTACCCCCATCCACCTCTTTGGTCACTTTCTCAAAAAACTCAATGAGGTTAGTAAGGCATGACCTACCCTTCACAAAACCATGCTGACTATCCCCAATCAATTCATTTCTCTCTAAATAACTATAAATCCTATTCCTAATAATTCTCTCCAATACTTTGCCCACAACAGAAGTAAGACTCACTGGCCTATAATTCCCTGGAAGGTCTCTCTTCCCCTTCTTGAACAACGGGACCACATTCGCTATCCTCCAGTCCTCGGAACCACACCCGTAACCAACGACGACCTGAAGATCAGAGCCAGAGGCTCTGCAATCTCCTCTCTTGCCTCCCAGAGAATCCTAGGGTAAATCCCGTCTGGCCCAGGGGACTTATCCAACTTCAACCCTCGAGAATATCTAGCACATCCTCCCTATCTACTACAATACTTCCCAATTTGCAACCCTGTACCTCAGTGTTCTCCATAGCTACATTTCCAGCAGCTCTCTTAAAAAAAAATCCAAGAGCAGCCCTCTCACGACCCATTGCGTGTATGCGGTGGACCAAAGCACCTGTAGGATAAAAACAAGTACATCAATATCATCATCTATTTACACACTTCCCAGCAACTCCCAAGGCTCATGATCCCCATTTTAAATCAGTTTTCTATACCCCTCCATTCCCATTCTGTTCACGTGCCCATCTAAGTATTTCTTAAATAGCTCCAGAGTACCTGCCTCCACCACTTTACTTGGCAGCGCATTCCATACCCCCACCAACCTCTGTGTGAAAAAACTCCCTCTAGCATCCAAATTATACCTTACCCCCTCACCCTATGCCCATGACCCCTCATGCCATTTGAGTCCATCCTAGGAAAGAGCTTAACCCTGTTTACTCTATCTATACCCCTCATAATTTTGTACACCTCTATTACATCTCCTCTAAGTCTACGTGTTTCTAAGGAAAACAGTCCCAATTTGCCTAATCTCTCCTCGTAACTCAGACCTTCCATACCAGGCAGCATCCTGGTAAACCTCCTCTGCACTCTCTCCAGATTCTCCATGTCCTCCTGGTAGTAGGGCGACCAGAACTGGGCGCAGTATTCCAAATGAGGTCTAACCAATGTTTTATACAACTGCAAATTTAAAGGCCAGCTCTTGTACTCTATACCCCTTCCTATAAAGG
Source organism: Sphyrna mokarran (assembly GCA_024679065.1). Taxonomy (NCBI): domain Eukaryota; kingdom Metazoa; phylum Chordata; class Chondrichthyes; order Carcharhiniformes; family Carcharhinidae; genus Sphyrna; species Sphyrna mokarran. The sequence goes on from JAGIQG010000011.1 coordinate 25,497,077, forward strand.
CTAACATACTATATGCTTTCTTCACAACCTTCTCCACTTGCTCTGCCATCTTCAGAGACTTGTTCACCTGCACCCCCAGTCCCTCTGCGTTTCTATACTCTTAATAGGTCTACCCTTTATCATGTACCTTCCCCCTACATTCTATGTCCCGAAATGCATCACCTCACATTTATCAGGATTGAATTCCATCTGCCATCTGTCTGCCCAAGCTACCATACAGGGAGTCAATTTAGAACAGAGTTGAGGAGAACTTCTTCTCTGCCCAATGAAGCAGTGGAGTCTACCTCATTAAATGTGTTTAAGTCATAGATAGATGAATTTTGACCAATAAGGGAATTAAGGGTGATGGGGAGCAGGCGGGTAAGTGGAACTGAACCATTATCAGATCAGCCATGATCTTATTGAATGACAAGGTAGGCTCGATGGCCTACTCCTGCTCCTATTTCTTATGTTCTTATGGATACACTCCTCCCATGTCAGATGCCGAGTTGGAAGATCCAGACCCAGTGCTGAAACATCGTAAGCGACCCGCGGGTATTGCATAATGCTGAGGTTCCTCAGATTTAATGAAGGATTTTACTGAGGATCATAAGGTTGGCCTCAAGAGTTCCCTGATTGAAGTCATAATTGCCTGTCCAATCAGGGAGATTCACCTGTATTTAAATATGGGAGCATCAAGTCCACTGGCATTCCTAATTCTGACTTTGTACCTGAAGCATTCTTGGAGTGGAACAGAACTTGTAAATAAAGGGAATTTGGTAAAAGGACACTGACCTCTGAGGAGTTATTTCAGAAGACTTAGATAATATAAATGGAAGATTTGTATTCAAGGTAAAAGCTGGCTGCACATTTGCATCACCGTGCATTCTGTGTTCTAAAAACTATTGAAATGGACACAAAAGCTGGAATTTTACTGTCCCTCCTGCAGAGGGACTGGGGTATCTTTGTGCATGAATTACAAAATGTTGGTTTGCAAGTACAGCAGATAATTAAGAAGGAAATAGAATGTTGTCCTTCATTGCTCGAGGGATTGAGATTAAAAAGAGAGGTTATGTTTTGGTTGTATAATGTGCTGGTGAGGCCACACCTGGGTACTGTGTACAGTTTGGTTTCCTTATTTGAGAAAGAATATACTGGCATTGGAGGGGGTGTAGAGAAGATTTAGTAGGTTGATTCCGGAGTTCAGAGGATTGGCTTATGAGGAGAGACTGAGTAGACTGGGACTTATCGGAATTCAGAAGAATGAGGAGAGGTCTCTCAGAGACATGTAAGATTATGAAGGGATTAGGTAAGATAGAAGCAGGGAGGTTGTTTCCACTGGCAGGGGAAACTAGAACTAGAGGGCATGGCCTCAAAATAAGGGGAAGCAGATTTAGGATTGAGTTGAGGAGGCACTTTTCCACCTAAAGCGTTCTGAATCTGTGGAATTCCCTGCCAATAAAGCAGTTGAGGCTACTTCACTGAATGTTTTAAGGTAAGGATAGATAAATTTTTGAACAGTAAATTAATCAAGGGTTATGGTGAGCAGGTGGGTAAGCAGAACTGAGTCAGGAAAAGATCAGCCATGATCTTGAATGGCGTAGCAGGTTTTAGGGGACCAGGTGTCCCCAGTCCTGCTCCTAGTTCTCATGTTCTCATTCCTCTGGAGAGTTAGTGACAGGGAGTTATTAAACATTCTTAGTACATGTTAGTACACATGGTACAGGATAGAGGAAAAGTGTAGGATAAAATTCTTTACCAGATAGTTCCTAGAATAGTTGTTTTCACAGTGACTAAAGCAAGGACCATTTGCACCTTTCAAAGGAAAATGATAAAAATTTGAATGAGAGGATGACACATTGAGCAGTACTAAGGGATTATTTTAAATTGTTCTCTGAAACAACTCTCACTGACACTATGGGCCAACTGATTTCCTTCTGTGCAATAAAATTTCAAGGCTCAATCTATCTATGCTTACATAGCACATTGTTTGAATGGTAAAAGTTCAAAGAAAAGATAAGCCTAATCATGACAAACTTAACCGAAGTTTACTTGGAAGCCCATGCAGCTCTCTAGAATGTGGTCTGGGTCACCCACTTCAAGACAATACTGGAAGATTTTTACCAGCAGCAGGATGAATGAGCGCAGCTCAAATTTCTTCACCGCACATACAACAACCCCATAAACATAGAAAATGTTAAAAGTTGCACATCATCATTTGTAAATTTACTACAAGTTCTTCTGGTTGCTAATACATCTTTGGCAGAAATCCCAGATACGCAGCATGAACAGATTCTCTGTGTACTAGTTCAGCCAAATTCCAGTTTCCCATCACCATACTCATACTCCAAGAAGCCCACGGGGAGATTTATTAATGATCCCCATGGCTTTTGTGGCCATCATAATATCCTTCCCCTCTTGGACCCATGTCTCTCCCCACATCCCTACAGTAAGAAGATCCTTTCTGTCCCTTAGCGGTCAGGTGAAAGTGAGGAAAGATCAGGCAGCATAAATCAAATAGTAGTTTCCAGTGGGAGCATTTCAGAGTTACCGATCAAGGTTGCTCCTCAGATTCTATTTTAGCCTTGAGGCCCACTTTTTCAGCATCAATCTCTGAGTTACTACTTTCACTATGTAGAAGAGTAGCACAGAGTTAACCTCAAGCTGAGCACTAACACTGGCAACAGCCATCTTCATGGCTGGTATTTAAGCAAGCTCACACATGGGCTCCCTAGCTCTGAGATGTTTCAAGTGCTTTCTTAAGGCTTTACCCTGGACTTCGACCTTATAAGATACTGGTCCGGTCTTAACAAAGAACAAAACAGCACAGGAAACAGGCCCTTCGGCCCTCCAAGCCCATGCCGCTCATTCTTCCAACTAGACTATTCATTTGTATCCCTCATTCCCAGTCTGTTCATGTGGTTATCCAGGTAAGTTTTACAAGATACTAGCATGCCCGCCTCTACCACCTTGCTTGGCAGCACATTCCAGGCCCCCACCACCGTACGTAAAATACATCCCTCTGACATCTATGTTAAACCTTGCCCCCTCACCTTGAACCTGTGACCCCTTTTCTCCATGATGATCCCAGTGATCCAACTGGAACCATTGCCAAGGATTCTCATATGAACCAGATTACCTGTTGTGAAAGTTCTTTCTGTCCTTGCAAAGCCGTAATTTCTTATTTGGTTTTCTTGTTGGAACTTCACCCTCTCCACCAAGTTTGGGAGTAGCAAATTTAAACTGGTATTGTTGTTTGCGGTATGGTTCTATAATCGAACAAAAATTGTGCCAGCATGGTCTCTATGAATGCCACCAACTGTTTGTTCATGCCATTTTTGAAGGTTGAAATGCCAATTCTGCAACTCCATTTGACAATGGGTGATGAAATGCAATTCGGACACATCTGATACAATTGGAGAGCATGAAGTTCTGGAAATCACTGCTAGCAAATGCCATGCCATTATCAAAAAAACAGAGTTGCAATATTCCATTTATACTGACGTTTTGTCATAGTTTTTTGATTGTAGCCTGAGATATCGTGGAGCCTATGCGATGCACCTTTCACTTCTCAGAGTGTGCAGCTACCATGATTAAAAACATAGAACCCAAAACCCCTTAAAAGTTGCATGTACACACACCCATCACTTACAAATCCAAGAGAGGCGTAGAGAGGCCATGGGTGGTAGATTTTGATATTCCTGCCACAGGTCACATCGTTTCACCAAGTCTGTGACGTCAGAATTAAGACCGGGCCACCAGACTGCTAGCCAGCATTTTCAATTTTGACACTCCTGAGTGGCCATTATGTAGTTTCATTAACATTGGACAATGTTCTGGGGTGGAACAATTACCCAGAACCCCAAAGAATGATCCTATGCTCAGCATTAAGTTCATTTTTCTGAAGAAGGTAGGGGGGAAGGGGGGATTTCTGAATGGAAGGCTGTGACAAGTGGCATGCTCCGGGATTAATGCTGGAACCTTTACTGCTTGTAATACTTATAAATGATTAGGAGGAAAATGTAACTGGTTTGATTAGTAAGTTTGCAAACGACACAATGGCTGCTGGAGATGAGGATCATTAGAGGATAGAGCAGTATATAGATCAGTTGGATACTTTGGTGGAAAGGTGGCAGATAGACAAATGTCAGGTAATACAGATACGAAATATATAGTAAATGGCAGAACCCTTAAGAGTATTGATAGGCAGAGGGATCGAGCTGTTCAGGTACACAGGTCACTGAAAGTGATCAGACAGGTGGAGAAATAATCAAGAAGGCATGCGGTATGCTTGCCTTCATCGGCTGGGGCACTGAGTTTAAAAATTGGCAAATCATGTTGTAACTTCATAAAACCTCAATTAGGCCACATTTGGAATATAATGTTCAATTCTGGTTGCCATACTACCAGAAGGATATGGAGGCGTGAAGAGAGTACAGAAAAGATTTATCAGGATACTGGCTGATATGGAGAGCATTAGCTATGAGAGATTGGAGAAACTTGGATTTGTGGGAACAATGCTCCCTCTCCATTACTGGGAAAAACCTGGTGATCCGATGCAGGGTCTTGTCTGTGTTGTTGTATGTGGCACAGGTGTGGCCTTTCCCAAACCCTGCACAGTAGCAGTGAACCAGGCCATCTTCAAATTTATCTGGAGATCAAAGATGGATCACGTCCGGAGGGAAGCGATGCACAAATCTCCAGAGAACTTAGGGAAAAATATTCCCAACGCTGCCCTCATCCTGATGGCCACCTTTGTGATCGGCTGCATCAAGCTGTGCGTAGATTCTCGGTACACTAACTGCAAGTGCCACTACTTTTTGAGGTTCTACCTGTCCCAACTGTTGCGGAGGATGGGTCTGGCCACACTGCTGTGGAATGCTCCAAGTAGTTGGACTGTACTGCAGCACCTGTCCTTCGTGGAGAAATTTTTCAACAAAAACACCTTTGACCTCATGGCGATCAAACAGTGGTCAGTGCGTAACATCCTCGTGGCCTTGAGAGAAAAGTAGATGGTGGATCCTGTTGGATGGTTCCCTGAGCAGACTGTCAGTGTCATCTGGCAGAATGCCTCATCACCAGAATTCATAAACAAGCACCAAGACCTGGCTTGGCTGGTGGTGAGAAGGGCACTCCCTGTCAGATCTTTTATACACACTCGAAGTCTCAACAGCACCACTCGCTGCCATTGAAGCAGCTGTGAGGCTGATGAGGCAGTCACACACCTCTTTGTGGAATGTGCCTTTGCAAAGAAGGTCTGGAGTGAGATGCAATGATATTTGTCGAGGTTCATCCCGAACAGCTCGGTGATGCAGGACTCTGTGCTCTACGGACTGTTTCCAGGGACATACACCGAGACAAATATCAACTGCTACTGGAGGGTCATCAACTTGGTGAAGGACACACTTTGGTCCATCCAAAACTTGCTGATCTTCCAGTTGAAAGAATTGTCCTCAACTGAGCATTGCAGACTGGTACATTCCAAGGTCTAGGACTATGTGCTGAGGGACACGCTGAAGCTTGGGGCAGCCGCCGCAAAGGCACAATAGGGAAAGGCCACACTGAAAAGCCTTTGCACAGAGGCAGACCGAGGGCCTGGGAGTTGCAGAATATCCTCGGCCTGCATAACTGTGTGCCAATCTAAAAAATAACGGCACACAGTAAAATCTGAGGCACGTATATAACTTTAAGATTTTACACTATCAAAGGTAGGAGTCTTAGCTGTGTGGAAGAGCAGAGGGATCTTGGGGTCCGGGTCCATAAGACTCTCAAATCGGCCTCCCAGGTGGAGGATGTGGTTAAGAAAGCTTACGGTGTACTGGCCTTCATTCATTGAGGGATTGAGTTCAGGAGTCAAGAGGTAATGCTGCAGCTTTATAGGAGCCTTGTCAGACCACACTTGGAGTACTGTGCGCAGTTCTGGTCGCCTCACTATAGGAAGGACGTGGAAGCTATTGAAAGGGTGCAGAGGAGATTTACAAGGATGTTGCCTGGATTGGGAGGCATGCCTTATGAAGACAGGTTGAGGGAGCTGGGACTGTTCTCCCTGGAGAGACGAAGGTTGAGAGGCGACCTGATAGAGGTTTACAAGATGTTGAGAGGAATAGATAGGGTGGAGTCTCAGAGACTATTTCCCAGGGCTGAAATGGTCGCGACGAGAGGGCACAGATTTAAGGTGCAGGGAAGCAAGTACAGAGGGGATGCTAGGGGAAAGTTTTTCACTCAGAGGGTGGTGAGTGAATGGAATCGGCTGCCGTCGGTGGTGGTCGAGGCGAACTCGCTGGGGTCTTTTAAAAGACTTCTGGATGAGTATATGGGATCCAATGGGATTGGGGGTTATAGATAGGTCTATGGCTGGGTAGGTTTTGATGTGTTCGGCACAACTTGTGGGCCAAAGAGCCTGTTTGTGCTGTAGTGTTCTATGTTCTATGTTCTATTTGGAATGTAATGACTGTAATTTTGTGTAAAATTTGTATAGTTTGTGATTGTATAGGACTGTACAAATGACTTTCTCTGCATTGCTTGTAATTTTTTGAAATGTTGGTTTGCAATGGTTTATTTGAGATGTTTTTATGAATAAAGAATATTTTTGAAATAATAAAAACTTGTTTTGTTCTCACTGGAACGACGGAGGTTGAGGGGGTGACTTGATAGAAATCCACAAGATTATGTGGGGCATGGACATAGTTGATAGTTAGAAGCATTTTCCCAGGATGGAAGAGTCAATTACTAGGGGCATAGATTAAAGTGCAAGGTCCAAGATGTAAAGGAGACGTATGAGGCAAATCTTTGACACGGAAGGTGGTGGGTGCTGGGGGCTCATTGCCGGGGGTGAGGGGAGAGGTACTAGAAGCAGATCAATTGGGCCTGTGGGATGACAAATGGCAGATGGAGTTTAATTTAGATAAATGCAAGGTGATACATTTTGTAGATCAAACCAGGCTTACTCAGTTAATAGTAGGGCATTGGGGCGAGTTATAGAACAAAGAGATCGAGGGGTACAGGTTCATAACTCCTTGAAAGTGGAGTGACAGGTGGATCGAATGGTGAAGAATACATTCAGCATGCTTGGTTTTATTGGTCAGAATATTGAATGGAAGAGTTGGGACATTTTCTTGAAGTTGTAAAGACATTGGTAAGGCAATACTTGGAATACTGTGTACAGTTCTGGACACCCTGAAAGAGTACAAAAAAGGTTTATTAGGATGTTCTCAGGACTTGATGAATTGAGTTATAAGGAGAGGCTGGATAGACTGGGACATTTTTTTCTGGATCTTAGGAAGCTGAGGAGTGATCTTACAAAGTGAATTGAGGAGAGCTAAGAGGGGACACGAGAAGATGTTGGCTGATAGGATTAAGGAGAATCCTAAAGCTTTCTTTCGATATGTTAAGAATAGAAGATTGGTTAGGGCAAGATTAGGGCCAGTCATAGACAGCAGTGGGAAGTTGTGCGTGGAGCCTGAAGAGATTGGTGAGGCACTGAATAAATATTTCTCTTCGGTATTCACGCAGAGTGCTGGAAATGGAGCTATGGAGAACACTGAGGTACAGGGTTGCAAATTGGGAAGTATTGTAGTAGATAGGGAGGATGTGCTAGAAATTCTCGAGGGTTTGAAGTTGGATAAGTCCCCTGGGCCGGACGGGATTTACCCGAGGATTCTCTGGGAGGCAAGAGAGGCGATTGCAGAGCCTCTGGCTCTGATCTTCAGGTCGTCGTTAGTTACAGGTATAGTGCCGGAAGACTGGAGGATAGCAAATGTGGTCCCATTGTTCAAGAAGGGGAATAGAGACTTTCCGGGGAATTATAGGCCGGTGAGTCTTACTTCTGTTGTGGGCAAAGTATTGGAGAGAATTATTACGGATAGGATTTATAGTTATTTAGAGAGAAATGAATTGATTGGGGATAGTCAGCATGGTTTTGTGAAGGGTAGGTCGTGCCTTACTAACCTTATTGAGTTTTTTGAAAAAGTGACCAAAGAGTTGGATGGGGGTAAGGCAGTTGATGTGGTATATATGGACTTTAGTAAGGCGTTCGATAAGGTGCCCCATGGAAGGCTTCTGCAGAAAATGCAGATGTATGGGATTGAGGGTGATTTAGCTATTGGATTAGGAATTGGCTAGCTGATAGAAGACAGAGGGTGGTGGTTGATGGAAATTATTCATCGTGGAGTTCGGTTACAAGTGGTGTACCTCAGGGATCTGTTTTGGGGGCCCTGCTGTTTGTAATTTTTATAAATGATCTGGATGAGGGTATTGAAGGATGGATTAGTAAATTTGCAGCTGACACTAAAGTCGGTGGAGTGGTAGATAGTGAAGAGGGGTGTTATAGTTTGCAGAGAGACTTGGACAAGTTGCAGAGCTGGGCCGAGAGGTGGCAAATGGAGTTTTATGTGGAAAAGTGTGAGGTAATGCACTTTGGCAGGAACAATAAATGTGTAGAGTATAGGGCTAATGGTAGGGCTCTTAATAGTGTTGAGGAACAGAAGGATCTTGGTGTATGTGTCCATAGATCCCTGAAAGTAGGCAGTCAAGTGGATAAAGTTGTTAAGAAGGAATATGGAGTCTTAGCTTTTATTGGTAGGGGGATTGAATTTAGGAGCCGCAGCATCATGTTGCAACTGTACAAAACTCTAGTGCGGCCGCACTTGGAGTATTGTGTGCAGTTCTGGTCCCCACCTTATAAGAAAGATGTGGAGGCATTGGAGAGGGTACAGAGGAGGTTTACCAGGATGTTGCCTGGTATGAGGGCAGGTCTTATGAAGAGAGGCTGAGGGATTTGAGGTTGTTTTCGTTAGAAAGGAGGCGGCTAAGAGGGGACCTTATCGAAACATATAAGATGATTAGAGGTTTAGAGAGGGTGGACAGTGATAGCCTTTTTCCTAGGATGGAGAAAGCTAGCACGAGGGGACACAGCTTTAAATTCAGGGGTATGAGTTATAGGACGGATATCAGAGGTAGGTTCTTTACTCAAAGAGTGATTAGGGAGTGGAATGCCCTGGCTGCAGCTGTTGTAGATGCGCCAAGTTTGGTGGCATTTAAGAGGTTAATTGATAAGTATATGGAAGAGAAGGGAATGGTTTAGTTTGGAGGGGCATTGCTTTTTATTGCGGTCGGCACAACATCGAAGGTCGAAGGGCCTGTTCTGTGCTGTAATGTTCTATGTTCTAAAGGTCTATAAAATAACGAGGGGCATGGATCAGCGAGATAGCCAATGTCTTTACCCAAAGATAGGGGAGTCTAAAACTAGACGGCATAGGTTTAAGGTGAGAGGGAAGATATACAGAAGGGTGGTGAGTGTCTGGAACAAGCTGCCAAAGATAGTACTACAGGCGGATACAATCTTATCTTTTAAAAATCATTTAGACAGTTACATGGGTAATATGGGTATAGAGGGGCAATCGCCAAACAGAGGCAATTGGGACTAGCTTAGTGGCTAAAAAATGGGGCGGCATGGACAAGTTAGGTCAAAGGGCCAGCTTCCATGCTGTAAACCTTTATGACAATAGTGACTTTTAAAGGGCACCTTGACAAAAAGTAGGATAAGAATAGAGGGATATAGTCCCTGGAAGGATGGAGAATTTTACTTCAGATGAGTTGCATGGTTAGTGCAGTCTTGGAGGGCTGAAGGGCCTGTTCCTGCGCTGTAATTTTCTTTGTTCTTTGGTTTCATTTCTTTGGAGGGTTGTCCTTGGAATCTACCAGGTAGGATCATGTACTTTAACAAAGAATAAAGAACAAAACAGCACGGGAAACAGGCCCTTCGGCCCAACGAGCCCGCGCCGCCACTCTGATGTTCCCACCTCTACCCGCGATCCCTGTTCATGTTAAAGATCTATGGATTAAAAACCAAATTTGAGACAATTTAGGGAGAATTTGTTTTGCCAATTAGCCAAAGAGCACATCTTTGGGACGTGGGAGGAAACCGGAGCACCTGGAGAAAACCCACGCAAGCACGGGGAGAATGCACAAACTCCCACAGACACAGGCCCAAATCCATATATCTGCACAGCACAGCGATAGTCATTGAGCTGTCGTGTTGCCCATCAAATGGTCCAGGTCAAGCGTACACTAACAACGTGAAGCACTAGGATATTCTCGAAAAAGATCCAAGAGCAGCCCTCTCACGACCCATTGCGTGTATGGAACATCGAACATAACAGCGCAGAACAGGCCCTTCAGCCTTCGATGTTGCGCCGACCAATTAGGAAAAATCAATGACCCTCTAGCCTAAACCATTCCCTTTTCGACCATAAACTTATCTACTAACCTCTTAAACGCCACCAAACTTGGCACATCTACAACTGACGCAGGCAGGGCATTCCATACCCTTACCACCCTCTGGATAAAGAACCTACCTCTGACATCCGTCCTATAACCACCACCCCTTAATTTAAAGCTATGTCCCCTCGTGCTAGCTTTCTCCATCCTAGGAAAAAGGCTATCACGGTCCACCCTATCTAAACCTCTAATCATCTTATATGCTTCAATAAGATCCCCTCTTAGCCGCCTCCTTTCTAATGAAAACAACCTCAAATCCTTCAACCTCTCTTCATAGGACCTGCCCTCCATACAGGCAACATCCTGGTAAACCTCCTCTGTACCCTCTCCAATGCCTCCACATCTTTCTTATAATGTGGGGACCAGAACTGCACACAATACTCCAAGTGCGGCCGCACTAGAGTTTTGTACAGTTGCAACATGACGTTGCGGCTCCGAAATTCAATCCCCATACCAATAAAAGCTAAGACTCCATATGCCTTCTTAACAACCTTATCGACTTGATTGCCAACTTTCAGGGATCTATGCACATATACACCAAGATCCTTCTGTTCATCAACACTATTGAGAGTCCTACCATTAGCCCTATAATCTACACATTTGTTATTCCTGCCAAAGTGAATTACCTCACACTTTTCTGCATTAAACTCCATTTGCCACCTCTCGGTCCAGCTCTGCAACTTGTCCAAGTCTCTCTGCAAACTATAACACCCTTCTTCACTATCTACCACTCCACCGACTTTAGTGTCATCTGCAAATTTACTAATCCATCCTTCAATACCCTCATCCAGATAATTTATAAAAATTACAAACAGCAGGGGCCCCAAAACAGACCCCTGAGGTACACCACTTGTCACCAAACTCCACGATGAATATCTCCCATCAACCACCACTCTCTGTCTTCTATCTGCTAGCCAATTCCTAACCCAATTAGCTAAATCACCCTCTATCCCATACATCTGCATTTTCTGCAGAAGTCTTCCATGGGCCACCTTATCAAACGCCTTACTAAAGTCCATATATACCACATCAACTGCCTTACCCCATCCACCTCTTTGGTCACTTTTTCAAAAAACTCAATAAGGTTAGTAAGGCACGACCTACCCTTCACAAAACCGTGCTGACTATCCCCAATCAATTCATTTCTCTCTAAATAACTATAAATCCTATCCCTAATAATAAGGGTATGCCCCTTGTTAGACAACAAGGTGGACCAAAGCACCTGTAGGATAAAAACAAGGACATCAATATCATCATCTATTTACACACTTCCCAGGGACTCCCAAGGCTCATGATCCCTATTTTAAATCAGTTTTCTATACCCCTCCATTCCCATTCTGTTCATGTGCCCATCTAAGTATTTCTTAAATAACTCCAGAGTACCTGCCTCCACCACTTTATTTGGCAGCGCATTCCATACCCCCACCACCCTCTGTGTGAAAAAACTCCCTCTAGCATACAAATTATACCTTACCCCCCTCACCCTAAGCCCGTGACCCCTCATGGTATTTGAGTCCACCCTAGGAAAAAGCTTAACCCTGTTTACTCTATCTATCCCCTTCATAATCTTGTACACCTCTGTTAGATTTCCTCTAAGTGTACGTCTTTCTAAGGAAGACAGTCCCAATTTGCCTAATCTCTCTTCGTAACTCAGACCTTCCATACCAGGCAGCATCCTGGTAAACCTCCTCTGCACTCTCCAGAGTCTCCACATCCTTCTGGTAGTAAGGCGACCAGAACTGGACGCAGTATTCCAAATGAGGTCTAACCAACGTTTTATTGTAGAAAAGGTTGGATCCAGGCATTATTCTGTCTTATTGACACTTACAAAGTCTCCAAAAAATTCAGATATCACAACCTCTTCCACTGCTGGTGAAGGAGCCAGGCTTATGTGCAATGGGAGGTGACTCAGTGCATCAGTACTGGCTATCTAGGTCCCAGGCAATGTCCTAGAAAATGTTCGTAGGCTGCCAATAACAAGGCCCAGTGTTATACCCGAGCAAAGGCAATAGTGGGGACTGTCCTGTCCACTGAAAAGGCCTACTAACAGTTTATGGTCAGGAACTATAAGAAAAGTCTACTACAGACATATTGATAGAACATTTTCACATCAAATATGACAGCCAACCTGTCTTCCTCAATCTGAGAAGACATTTGCTCCAATAGGATCCTGCAGGCATAGACAATGAGCTTTTCCATTCTGTCTTTCCAGCGATGTGACAGCACTACTGTAGGGGAAGTGTAACAAGTCAGGGTCAAAATGACCCAGTAGGTTAGATGACAGTAGCTAATGTTTAACTTTTGAAAAAGCCTCTGCCTGTGAAGCTTCCCAGGATCATCTCTGGCAGGGCGTGTGAGGGGACAGCATGGAAGGCAGGTTCAGGATAAAATTTCCAGTATAATTTTTCAATCTGAGGAAAGATTTCTATTCCATGGTTTATCATAGGGTTGATGCTTCCTTGATGACCTATATCTTATTATGTATTGCATGTAACCCTTTGCCATCTATTCAGTAGCTTAAATAGGTTACTTAAGACACTTTAAAAAAGCATTTCTCTCCCTTCGACCAAACTTCTGTTGAGAAAATCTCTGCAAATCTTCTGCTGAGCTGGCAAGGTGTTCCTGATCTAAATCCTCCATTACTGAGAGATCATACTACCTTCAGTGGCCCTTGAAGAATGTTCCCCATAACGCTTTGGAAAATGGCACATGCTTACGAGACTCCAAAGGGCAAGTGTGTATAATTATAGAGTCGCCTATGCATTTTGTTTGTCACATATTTCGGAAGGACTCATCCAACTGAAGCTGAAGATGAGCACTGCTCATGTCCAATTTGGAGAGCATCTTACCACCTGTTGACTTAACATACAAATCTTTAGATTTGTGATATGGGGTACCTATCAAACTTGGAGACTAGTTTGTCACAAAGACAAACTGATTAGTTGGTCTTAAGAGTTGGGAACATAGGCACAGCCCATTCTGAAAATTGAACAGTCTTATTATATCTAAACTTTCAAGGCACCCAAGTTCAGTTTCCATTTTCTCCAGATAGAACATGGGACTGCTCTGAAATACCCGGATGTAGCATGAGAATCATTGTACATCTTGCTTTGGCCTCTCTTATTTTTCCTACATCCTCTTGGAAAATTCCAGGCTATCTACTAGTAATTTTATACAATCCTCCCATCCCTAGACTGAAGATCTCCAACCAGCTCAGCCACATCTGCTGGAGCGAATCACTCCCAAAATGCTTGGTCTGTGAAACATTAATTGGGAGAAATTAGGGTTGATAAGGTTGTTAAGAAGACGTACGTGTGTTAGCTTTTATTCGTAGAGGGGTTGAATTTCGGAGCCATGAGGTCATGTTGCAACTGTAACAAAACTCTGGTGCAGCCGTACTTAGAGTATTGTGTACAGTTCTGATCGCCACATTATAAGAAGAATGTGGACGCATTGGAAAGGGTGCAGAGGAGGTTTACCAGAATGTTGCCAGGTATGGCGGAAGGTCTTATGAGGAAAGACTGAGGGACTTGAGGTTGTTTTCATTAGAAAGAAGAAGGTTGAGAGGTGACCTAATTGAGGCATACAAGATGATCAGAGGGTTAGACCGAGTGGATAGTGACAGCTTTTTTCCTCAGATGGTGATGGCTAACACAAGGGGATATAGCTTTAAATTATGGGGGGTTATTATAGGATGGATGTCAGAGGTAGGTTCTTTACTCAGAGGGTAGTAAGGGTGTGGAATGCCCTGCCTGCAGCAGTTCTGGACTCGCCAACTTTAAGGGCATTCAAATGGTCAGTGGATCGGCATATGAATAACATTGGAATTGTTTAGGTTAGAGGGTTATTAGACTGGTTCCACTAGTTGGTGCAACATCGAGGGCCGAAGGGCCTGTACTGTGATATAATGTTCTATGTTCTAAAAACTGATTACTTCCTGTAAGTTCCTGGGGCCATTGTGGTGCCTTTTATTTATAAAGATTCCACTGTGTATGTGGCTAGTCTGGCCTTTGTATCTTCCAAACTCAGAAACTGGATGCCAGATTGGAGATGCTTATATGTCTGTTCTCTGATAATAGACACTGCAGCTTCCATAACCATCTCACCAGTAATTCTACCATTAGAGTGACTTTTGTTGTGATGATACAATTCAGCTGCAATGTCCCTGTCACTGGAGGAGGGAATACCTGCATGGTATTGTCAGCTACTGGCCTCAGCATTTTCATGAGGCGACATGCATTTTGCCTTTTCCTGAAACTTTGGCTGTATCCTTTGACAGTGCTTGCAATAATCTGTTGTCTGGCAACTGTATTTTTCTGGAGTATGTTCTCTACTCTCAGGGTCATCACTGCCTTTCCTTTAGCACCTAATTTACATGAACACTCTCCATCAAGGACTGATTACATGAGATCTCTCCCTCCAGTTGGACGGCCTTTCAGAACGCCTTATCTCTGATATCTCTGTGATGATGTACAGATCACAGATCTCTGTGATATCTCAGGAAGGCTTCAGATTGTATTATTTTTTCATCACATTGAGCTCATTAAATGTTCTTGAGTCAGGACATTTGGATATCATAGAATCATAGAATCTCTATAGTACAGAAGGACGCCATTTAGCCCATTGAGTCTGCACCCAACACAATCCCACCCAAACTCTATCTCCACAACCTCATGCATTTATCCTGCCTAATACCACTGAGACTAAGGGGCAATTTAGCATGGCTAATCCACCTACCCTGCACATTTTTGAACTGTGAGAGGAAACTGGAGCACCCGGAAGAAAACCATGCAGGCACAGGGAAAATGTGCAAACTCCACACAGACAGTGACCTAAGTTGGGAATCAAACCTGGATCCCTGGCTCTGTGAGGCAGCAGTGCTAACCACTGAGCCACCATGCCACATGGATAGGTCATTCATTTCATCATGTTGAAAATCAGAGCCCCACAGGCTGCCAACAATATCATTTTTAGTTTTTCATCTCCACTAATGGTGTTCACATGGAATAAGTAACACAGAATCCCTATAATGCAGAAGGAGGCCATTCAGCCCATTGGGTCTGCACTGACCACAATCCCACCCAGATCCTATCCTCATAACCCCATCTATTTACTCTAGATAGTCCCCCTTTGATTTATGGAGTAATTTTGCATAGTCAATCAACCTAACCTACAAATCTCTGGATTGCAGGAGGAAACTGGAGCACCCGGAGGAAACACACACGAACACGGGAGAATTTGCAAACTCCTCAGTCATCTGAGGCTAGAAACGAACCCAGGTCCTTGGTACTATGAGGTAGCAGTGCCAACCATCCTGCCATCCAATATATAGAGTATGTGTTTTGTCTGTTGAGCCCAGTCTTTCCCACTGGTGTCAATGGGGTCAAGTTTCCCAAAAAGAAGCATGATGGGTTTTTCTTACTGGAGAAGATCCTTGACTTATGGTGGCTGTCCAGAGGGAGAGATGGAGAAAGAAATTCTGCTTGTCATCAATGTAATAATACAACCAAACACCAGTTTCCTGTCATTAAACTCCTTTATTGTTTTTGATTTGATTTGATTTGATTTATTATCATTGCATGTATTAACATTCAGTAAAAAGTATTGTTTCTTGCATGCTATTCAGACAAAACATACCATCATAGAGAAGGAAACGAGAGAGAGAGCAGAATGTAGTGTTACAGTCATAGCTAGGGTGTAGAGAAAGATCAACTTAATGCAAGGTAAGCCCATTCAGAAGTCTGACGGCAGCAGGGAAAAATCTGTTATTGAGTAGGTTGGTATTTGACATCAGACTTTTGTATCTTCTTCCCAAAGGAAAAAGATGGAACAGAGAATATTCAGGGTGTGTGAGGTCCTTAATTATGCTGGCTGGTTTGCTGAGGCAGCAGCAAGTGTAGACAGAGTCAATAGATGTCAACAGATGGGAGGCTGGTTTGCATGATGGATTGGGCTACACTCACAACCTTTTGTAGTTTCTTTCAGTTTTGGGCAGAGCAGGAGCTATACCAAGTTGTGATACAAGTTTTCGATGGTGCATCTGTAAAAGTTGTAGAGAGTCATAGCTGACATAACAAATTTCCTTAGTCTTCTGAAAACATAGAAACATTGGTGGGCTTTCTTAACTATAGTGTCGGCATGGCAGAACCGAGACAGATTGTTGGTGATCTGGACACTTAAAAGCTTGAAGTTCTTGACCCTTTCCACTTCGTCCCCACCGATGTAGACAGGGACATGTTCTCCTCTATGCTTCCTTCGTTTTGTTGACATTGAGGGAGAGATTATTGTTGCCATACCAGTTCACCAAATTCTCTACCTCATTCCTGTACTCTTGTCTCAAATTTGTTTGAGATCCGACTCACTACGGTGGTGTCATCAGCAAACTTGAAAATTGAATTGGAGGAATTTGGCTGTACAGTCATAGGTGTACAATGAATATAGTAGAGGAGTGAAAACACAACCCTGTGGGGCACCGGTGTTGAGGATGATCGTGGCGGAGGTGTTACTGCCTATCCGTATTAATTGTGGTCTGTGAGTTAGGAAGTTCAGGATCCAGTCACAGAGGGAGGTGCCGAGGCCAAAGCCATGAAGTCTAGAGATGAGTTTTGTGGGAATAATAGTGTTGAAGGCTGAGCTGTAGTCAACAAATAGGAGTTTGACATTGGTGTCCTTGTTATCCAGATGTTCCAGAGTTGAATGGAGGGCCAGGGAAATGACATCTGTTGTGGATCTGTCACAGCAGTAGGCTGTAGTGGATCTAGGTAAAGCGGGAAGCTGGAATTGATTCATGCCATGACTAACCTTTCGAAGCGCTTCATAATGATGGATATCAGAGCCACTGGCTGACAGTCATTAAGACACTTTGCTTGGTTTTCCTGAGATACTGGGATGACGATCGTCTTTTTGAAGCAGATAGGAATCTCAAATTGTTGTAAAGAAGAGTTGAAGATGTCTGCGAGTACCTCTACCAGCTGACCTGTGTAGGATCTGACTGCATGTCCGGGTACCCCACCTGGACCAGTCGCTTTCTGTGGGTTGACCTTCAAGAAAGCTACTCTGATATCTGCAATGGTGACCCCAGATACAGGTTCATCCAGGGCTTCCAGGGTAGAGGGCATGCTCTGGCTGACCTCTTGCTCAAAACAGGCGTAGAATGCATTGAGTTCATCAGGGAGAAGCGTGTTGGAGCTTGTGATTTTACATGCCTTCATCTTGTAGCCTGTTACATCTTGCAGTCCTTTTCATAGTCAGCGGGGTTTGGTGTGGCTAGCCTGGGACTCTGGCTTGGTCTGGTACTCTCTTTTGGCATCTTTGATGGACTTCCTTATTCATCATATCTGGCTTTCTGGTACAGGGCAGGGTAACCTGACTTTAACACCTCAGACCTGGACTTCAGCAAGCAGTGGATATTCCTGTTCATCTATCGTTTCCAGTTGGGGAATACACAGATTTGCTTTTTGGCACACAATTTTCTACATACATACTGATGAAGTCAGTTACTGTAGTGGCATACTTGTTCAGGCTAGTCACAGAGTTTTTAAATACTGACCAGTCCACTAACTCCAAGCATCTCCTTAGGAGATCGTCCGATTCCTCATACCAACACCGCATGACTCTTTGATGCATTCTCTTGCTTCAGTTCTTGCTTGTAAGCTGGGAGCAGGAGCACAGCCTTGTGGTTTAATTTGCCAAAGTGTGGGCGGACAATAGAGCGGTAGGCATGTTTGATATTTATAAAGCAATTGTGTAAAGGAAACCCATTTGTAAAGAAAACCCATACTCTACAAAGCCCACTGGGGGATCTATTGATGATTGCCCATAGCCATCATAATACAGATCTTCTAACAAAGTTACTGCTACAGCTTGGATGAACACCCAAGGAAATTTTTAGTGAAAATGTTTCATTCTGAAGGTTATGACAGAAAAGCAATTAGTAAACATAGAATGAAGGTCTTTCTATAAGAAACTAGCTGGTTCAGAATCTAAACTCAGTACATTTTTCATCTGTTCAACAACTTTAGTATTTTTAATTTTTAGATTTGGAATTTATTTGAAAAAACATCCTTTTGTTGATAGTCTCTAGTCAATCTGCCAGGTAGTAATCAACACTTTCTTCCTAAACTGCACCACTCCTCATCTCTGTTTTATAGAATTATCCCTTTAGTCTGAGGTTGTGCCTTTGGTTCTAGTTTTCCCTACTCGTGGAAATATTTTCTTCACATCCACTCAATCCAGATCTTGCTGTATCCTGTATATTTCAATAAGATCCCTCCTCATCTTTTTAAACTACAATGAGTACAGACCCAGAGTCCTCAACCGTTCCTCAAACAACAAGCTCTTCATTTCTGAGATCATTCCTATGAACCTCCTCCAGACCCTTTCCACGGCCAGCATATCCTCCCTTAGATACAGGGCCCAAAACTGCCCACAATACTCCAAATGAGATCTGACCAGTGCCTTATTTGTCCTCAGAAGTACATCCCTGCAGTTGTATTCTTGTCCTCTCGACATGAATGCTAACATTGCATTTGCCTTCCTAACTGTTGATTGAACCTGCATATTAACCTTAAGAGATTCTTGAACAGGGACTCCCAAGTCTCTTTGTGCTTCTGTTTTTCTAAGCACTTCCCCATTTGGAAAATAGTCTCTGCCTCCATTCCTCCATCCAAAGTGCATAACCTCACACTTTTTCACATTGTATTCTATCTGCTACTTCTTTGTCCACTCTCTTAGCCTGTCCAAGTTTCCCTGCAGACCCCTTGCTTCCTCAATACTACCTATCCCTATACATATCTTTGTATCATCTGCAAACTTAGTAAAAGTGCCTTCAGTACCTTCTTTCAAATCATTGATGTATATTGTGAGAAGTTGTGGTCCTAGGACCGACACCTGATGCACACCACTAGTCACTGGCTGCCATCCTGAAAAAGACCCATTTATTTCCACACTCTGCCTTCTGCCAATCAAACAATCCTCTATCCATGCCAGATCTTACCCTTAACACCATGGGCTCTTAACTTATTTAAGTGTCCTAGGCAGCACCTTGTCAAAGACCTTCTGGAAATCTAAATAAATCATATTCATTTCTCCTTTACCTAACGTCCTTGTTAACCTCCTCAAAGAATTCTAATAAGTTTGTCAGGTATGATCTACCCTTGATGAAGCTGTGCTGACTCAGTCCCATTTTATCATGCATTTCCAAGGACTCTGTGATCTCATCTTTAATAATGGACTCTAAAATACTGCCAATGACCAAAGTCAGACCAAGCAACCGATAGTTTTCTGTCTGCTGTTTCCCTCCCTTCTTAAACGGCGGTGGTACATTGGCTACTTTTCAGTCCCTGGGACCTCCCTTCCTCCAATGATTTCTGAAAGATCACCACCCCCAATACTTCCACAATTTCCTCACTTATGCCTTTATCATCAAATTTAAAATCCTGATCCTGCCTTCCCCCATCTCTTGATCCCTTTAGCTCCAAGACCCGTATCTAATTTTGTCTTGAAATCATACAATGTTTTGGCCTCAACTACTTTCTGTAGTGAATCACCATTCTCTGAGAGAAGAAATTTCTCCTCACCTCAGTTCTAAATGTTTTATCTCTTATCCTCAAACTATGAAACAAAGTTCTAAACTCCCCCAATATTGGGAGCATTCTTTCTGAATCTATCCTGTCTAGCCCTGCTAAAGTTTTATAAGTTTCTATGAGATCCACTCTCATTCTTCTAAACTCCAGTGAATATAATCCTAACTGATTTAGTCTCTCCTCAAGTCTCAGACCAGTCATCCCAGGGATCAACCTGGTAAACCTTTGCTGTTTTCCATCTTTAGCAAGGACATCCTTCCTCAGATAAGGACAACCAAAACTGCACATAATACCTGCGGTGTGACCTTATACAATATACAATTGCAGCAAAACATCCCTATCCCTATACTCAAATCATTTTGCAATGAAGGTCAACATACCATTTGTCTCCTTTATTGTCTGCTGTATTTGAAGGCTTACTTTTACTGACTGGTGCAAGAGGAATATCCACCTCCCTCAATTTACACTCATACATACCAAAGCAATAATAGGAAGTTTATCCACATAATACTGCATCTCCCATGCATATGCCACTCACTCAGCCTGACCAAATCATACTGAAGCGTCTCTGCATCCTCTTCACAGTTCATCCTCCCACCCAACTTTGTATCATCTGCAATTTGGAAATAATATTGAGTTCCAAATCATTAATATATAATGTGAACAACTGAGGTCCCAGCACAAATCCCTACGGAATCTCATTAGTCATTGACTATCAATCAGAAAAAGATCCATTTACACCAATTCTTTGCTTCCTATCTGCTAACCAGCTTTCTTTCCATCTAAACATATTACCTGCAATCATGTATGCTTTAGCTTTATACTGTAGTCCGTTATATGAGATTTTCTCAGAAACTTTCTGCAAGTCTAAATAAAACACATCCACCGGATCTCCTCTGTTAACTCTACTAATGTAACTCTAGATACATCCTCAAAGAAATCCAATAGATCCTTCAAACACGATTTCCCTTTTGTAAATTCATGCTGACTTTGTCTGACTGTACCATTGCCTTGCAAATGCTGAGTTATGAAATCCTTGATAATGGACTGTAGCAATGTCCCCAGTACCAATGGACTGTAGCGACGTCCCCAGTATGAATTCTCCCATTTCTGACTGTAAGGGGCCTATGTTTGTTTTTGTCAATCATTTTCTCTGTATATACCTGTAGAAACACTTATAGAACATTCCCCACCATATTATTTTCATACTATATTTTTCCCTTCCTTTTGGTCCTCCTTTGCTAATATTAAACTGCTTCCAATCCTCAAGCCCATCACTTTTTCTTGCCAATTTGTATGCTGCTTTCTTGAATCTGTTATGATAGGATACTTGTTTTATTAGCCAAGGTATAAATCACAAGAAAGTTATGATGGTGCTGTATAAAACACTCATTAGGCCAGTGCTAAAGTAAAATTATTTATTTGTCACAAGTAAGGCTTACATTAGCACTGCAATTTGAAATTCTGGCACCTGTTCAATGCATCTAACCAGCATATCTTTCATATTGTAGCAGAAAACCAGACCATCTGGAGGAAGTCCACACAGACACGGGGAGAACATGCAAACTCCACACAGACAGCAACCTAAGCCAGGAATCGAGCCCAGGTCCTTGGCACTGAAAGGCAGCAGTGGAACCGTGCCATCCATTGTGCCAATGTGCCACGCCGCTAGAGTGCTATGTGCAGTTCTGGTCTTCATATGATAAGAAGGATGTGATTGCACACGAAAGGATGCATGGAAGATTCACCAGGATATTGTCTACGCTAAAGTGTTTTAACAATGAAGAGAAGCTGGTTAGGTTGGAATTGTTTTCCATAGAGTAGAGAAGATTGAGGTGAGCTGCTTGAGGCGTCCAAAAGTATGAGGGACATAGATTGATAGGAAAAGACTTTCCCTTTGGACGAGTGGCCGATAATCAGGGGGCATAGATTTAAGATAAGGAGCAAGAGAGCTAAAGGGGATTTAAGAGGACTTGTTTCTTTGGCAAGTAGGAAAATCTAATCTTATATTATTTTGTTGAAAAAAAAAGCCACAATGTAATTATGGGTGGCACGGTGGCAAAATAGGAAGAATAGTGGCACAGTGGTTAGCACTGATGCCTCGCAGTGCCAGGTACTGGGTCCAATTCGAGTCTTGGGTGACTTTATGGAATTTGCATGTTCTCTCCGTGTTTACGTGAGAATCCTCCACATGCTCCAGCTTCCTCCCACACTCCAAAGACACACAGGTTAGGTTGATTGACCACACTGAATTGCTCCTTAGTGGCAGGGAGATTAGCAAGGTAAGTACATGGAATTATGGGGATAGGGCCTGGATGGGATTGCTGACGGTGCAAGCTCAATAGCCTCATTCTGCACAATAGAGATTCTATGATTTGTAGAAAACTTATTCACTCAGATGGTGGTGGGAATCTGGAACTCACTGCCTAAAGCATGGTAGAGGTGAGAACAACACGGTCAGTCAGTGTGGATGATTCAGTCTGCCTTGTTGACCAGTAAGGGGCATACATGGGTGGGTCGTGCGAGGGCTGCTCTTGGATGTTGCTTCAAGAATTGCCAAGTGCTTCATGTCGTTAGTGTATGCTTAAATGGACCATCTGACAGGCAACATGACAGCTCGGTGACTATCACTGTTTGCTGTGCAGATACATGGATTTGGGCTGGTGTCTGCGGGAGTTTGCACATTCTCTCTACGATTGCGTGGATTTTCTCTGGGTGCTCCAGTTTCCACCTACATCCCAAAAACATGCTCTTAGGCTGATTGGTGTAACAAATTGTCCCTAAATTAGTCTTCCCTCAATCTTCCCAATAAGGGTAGACAAAGGTCAAAAGTAGAGGAAGGCATTCATAATGTTAAAATGGCGGCGTGGGCTTGTTTTTTGGCCAAAGGGCCTGTTTCCGGTGCTGTATTGTTTTTTGTTCTTTCATAACATTTAAGAAGTATTTAGATGAATATTTGAAATTCCATAGCAAACAAAGTTACAGATCTAATACTGGAAAAGATCGGTGCTTGATGATCAGTGCAGGCTGAAGAGCCTCTTTTTGCATGTAAAACCCTATGGATGCAGTCTTACAAAAAAAGTCTATTTGATTTGATTCAATTTGATTTATTATTGTCACATGTATTAGTGTACAGTTTCTTGCACACTGTACAAAGCATACCATTCATAAAGAAGGAAGCAAGAAAATGCAGATTATAGTGTTACAATTATAGCTAGGGTGTAGAGAAAGATTAACTTAATACAAGGTAGGTCCATTCAAAAGTTTGATGGCGTCAGGGAAGAAGCTGTTTTTAAGCTGGTTGGTACATATTTTTGTATTTTTTTCCTGATGAGAAAAGGTGGAAGAGAGAATGTCTGGGTGTATTGAGTCCTTAATTATGCTGATTGCTTTGCCGAGACAGACGAAGTGTAGACAGAGTCAGTGAATGGGAGACTGGTTTGCGTGATGGATTGGGCTACATTCATGACCTGCAGTCTTGAGCAGAGCTGTGATACAACTGCAAAGTGTTCAAGAAGATAAAAGGTATGGATAAAGTAGATGTGGAGCAAATGCTTCTGCTGGTGAGGCATTCTTAGGTTAAGAGATAGCAAATTTACAACAGTGTTGAGGAGAAACTACTTCTCCCAAAGGTTGTAAATCTGTGGAATTTGCCATCCCAAAGTGTGGTGGATGCTGGAAGAATGAGTAAATTTAAGGAGAAGTTAGGTAAATTTTTAATTGGTAGTGGGTTGAAAGGTTATGAGGGAAAGCAGGAAAATAGGGATGACAAGCATATCAGCCATGAGTGAATGACGGAGTGGACTCAAGAACAACAAAGAGAGAACAAAACAGCACAGGAAACAGGCCCTTTGGCTTAATGAGCCCACGCCGCCACCTTGATGTTGCCACTTCTATCCATGATCCCTGCTGTTTGTAATTTTTATTAATGATCTGGATGAGGGTATTGAGGGATGGATCAGTAAATTTGCAGATGATACTAAAGTTGGTGGAGTGGTAGATAGTGAAGAGGGGTGTTTTAGTTTACAGAGTGACTTGGACAAGTTGCAGAGCTGGGCCGAGAGGTGGCAAATGGAGTTTAATGTGGAAAAGTGTGAGGTAATGCACTTTGGCAGGAACAATAAATGTGTAGAGTATAGGGCTAATGGTAGGGCTCTTAATAGTGTTGAGGAACAGAAGGATCTTGGTGTATGTGTCAATAGATCACTGAAAGTAGGCAGTCAAGTGGATAAAGTTGTTAAGAAGGCATATGGAGTCTTAGCTTTTATTGGTAGGGGGATTGAATTTCGGAGCCGCAGCATCATGTTGCAGCTGTACAAAACTCTAGTGCGGCCGCACTTGGAGTATTGTGTGCAGTTCTGGTCGCCACATTATAAGAAAGATGTGGAGGCATTGGAGAGGGTACAGAGGAGGTTTACCAGGATGTTGCCTGGTATGGAGGGCAGGTCCTATGAAGAGAGGTTGAAGGATTTGAGGTTGTTTTCGTTAGAAAGGAGGCGGCTAAGAGGGGATCTTATTGAAGCATATAAGATGATTAGAGGTTTAGATAGGGTGGACAGTGATAGCCTTTTTCCTAGGATGGAGAAAGCTAGCACGAGGGGACACAGCTTTAAATTAAGGGGTATGAGTTATAGGACGGATATCAGAGGTAGGTTCTTTACTCAAAGAGTGATTAGGGAGTGGAATGCCCTGCCTGCAGCTGTTGTAGATGCGCCAAGTTTGGTGGCGTTTAAGAGGTTAGTTGATAAGTATATGGAAGAGAAGGGAATGGTTTAGTTAGGAGGGGCATTGCTTTTTATTTTGGTCGGCACAACATCGAAGGCCGAAGGGCCTGTTCTGTGCTGTATTGTTCTATGTTCTATGTTCTATGATCCCTGTCATCCTTGTCTACGTTTAAAGATCTATGCATTAGAACCAAATTTGAGACAATTTAGGGAGAATTTGTTCTGCCAATCAGGCTAAGGACACATCTTTGGGATGTGAGAGGAAACCGGAGCATCTGGAGAAAAACCCACGCAAGCACGGGGAGAATGCGCAAACTCTCACAAACACAGGCCCAAATCCATGTGTCTGCACAGCACAGTGATAATCACTGAGCTATCGTGTTGCCCATCAAATAGTCCAGGTCAAGAGTGCACTAATGACGTGAAGCACTAGGCTACTCTTGAAAAATCCAAGAGCAGCCCTCTCACAACCCATCGCGTGTATGCCCCTTGTTAGACAAGGCAGACCGAAGTACCTGTAGGATAAAACAAATACATCAAATATCATCGACAATTTACACACTTCCCAGGGAACTCCCAAGGCTCATGATCCCTATTTTAAATCAGTTTTCTATGTCCTCCATTCCCATTCTGTTCATGTGCCCATCTAAGTATCTCTTAAATATAGCCTGCCTCCACCACTTGGCAGCGCATTCCTCACTACCGTCTGTGTGAAAAAAGTCCCTCTAGCATCCAAATTATACCTTAACCCCTCACCCTAAGCCCATGACCCCTCGTGCTGATTGAGTCCATCCTAGGAAAAAGCTTAACCTTGTTTACTCTATCTATACCCCTCATAGTCTTGTACACCTCTATTACATCTCCTCTAAGTCTACATCTTTCTAAGGAAAACAGCCCCAATTTGCCTAACCTCTCCTCGTAACTCCGACTTTTCATACAAAGCAGCATCCTGGTAAACCTCCTCTGCACTCTCTCCAGAGTCTCCACGTCCTTCTGGTAGTAAGGCGACCAGAACTGGACACAGTATTCCAAATGAGGTCTAACCAACGTTTTATACAACTGCAACATTAATGGCCAGCTCTTGTACTCTATACCCTTTCCTGTAAACGCTAGCATACCATATGTTTTCTTCACAACCTTCTCCACCTGCTCTGTCATCTTCAGAGACTTGTGCACCTGCACCCCCAGGTCGCTTTGCGTTTCTATACTCTTAATAGGTCTACCGTTTATCATATACCTCCCCCCTACATTCTTTCTCTCGATGGGCTGAATAGTCTAATTCTGCTCCTAAAGCTTACGAATTGATGGTGTTAAAGGCTGAGCTATGGTCAATAACTAAGATTCTGATATAGGTACTTTTGTTATCCAGGTGTTCCAGGGTTGAGTGTCAGGCATGGGAGATGTCATCTGTTGTGGCAGAAAGTGAACTGTAGTGGATCCAGACAATCTGAGAGGCTGAATTGATCTGTGTCATCACTAAGCTTGGTGACTAATGTTTGTAGCTGGCCTCTTCCAGAGATTATCTGAATGGTTGTCTGAAATTCTTCATTATGCCATACAGATGGAGAATACCATCTTGAAAGAAGTGGGAAAAATTGGTATGACCTCTGCATAATGGCACATGCAGCTGACCAAAAGGTATCTTGGTCCACTTTACTGCACATAGACTTACTTGTTACAGCAAGAAATTGTTCTCTACAAGCTCTTCAACTGGGGTGCCTGGAAGGCCAGAACCTTTTGGAATGAGCATATTATGGAAGATGTGTTAATGTATTACAGTTCAGGAAATCTCTGTTCTTAGATAGTAAAAGTGTCATCTGCCAAAACTGTGAATACGCCTGCTTTCATAACTATAGGCCATGACCTTACTGACTCACCATGTCAATTGACTGGCGCAACAAGTTGGAAAAATTGTGTGAGGCCAAAAATCCAGTTCAGGCCCATAAGAACTAGGAGCAGGAGTAGACATCTGGCTACTCGAGCCTGCTCATGGCCGAACTTTTTGTGGATTCAGCTGCACTTATCATCCGCTCACCATAACCTTTAATTTCTTTATTGTTCAAAAATTTATCTATCCTTGCCTTAAAAACATTCAATGAAGTAGCCTCAACTGCTTCACTGGGCAGGGAATTCCAGATAATTCATGCAATCTTACCACCTCTGTTTTGCTGGCAAGATTAGTTTCATATCCAGGCAGGGCATGAAGCCAATTTCAATTTTAATGACATGAATTACATGTCATTACTCAGTCCTAGACGGGCTCACTTGTACTTACCTCCTCACTGGTCAGATCTCATACCAGCGAGAATCCAGGACACTAGACGTGGTGGCCTTACCAATTGGTTGGGGACATGGCCAGATAATGCCCATGGGGAAGTGCCAACCTGGCAGTGCCCTACTTGGCACCTGGTTGTGCCCACTGTGCATTGTGGCAATGCCCACTGAGCAACACAGCGCTGCCCACCTGGCACCATAACTGAGGAGGTAGTTGCTCTGGCCACTGGCCTCTGTATCTTTGCCAACAAGACCTTCACCACAGCTATTGAGAATCTTGGTGCCTAGGAATTCTCCATATGGCACTCCTCTTTCTGGTGTCACTTTTTTGCCTTCAGATGTAACTCCAGCTCTTTCTCTCTGCCTATGGCTCATAGAATCCCTACAGTGCAGAAGGAGGCCATTTGGTCTGTCAAGTCTGTAGCGACCACAATCTCACCCAGGTCCTATCCTCATGACCCCTAACACTAGAGTGCTAATCCCCCTGACACTAGGATAAATTTAGCACAGCCAATCAACCTTAACCTGCACATCTTTGGACTGTGGGACGAAACTGAAGCACCCAGAGGAAACCCACGCAGACATGGGGAGGATGTGCAAACTCCACACAGACAGTGACCGAAGGCTAGAATCGAACCTGGGTCCCTGGTGCTGTGAGGCAGAAGTGCTAACCATTGCGCCACTTTGCCATTTCACCATCTCCTTCTTAAACATGTCTCCATCTTAACTCTTTTTCAAAGATGCTGGCAATATCAATATTTTCAGTGGAAATCCTGGCATAACATTTTCTATCATTTTATCCAATTTTATAATGACAAAACAAAGCCTTTGTTATGCTAAAATACTTGAGCTTTAACAAAGGACAGTTGTGTACTTACTACAGGTTTTTGTTAATACCAAAATAACATTTTTCTGTGTGATTGATATGTATAAGGGAAGTCATAAAATTATTATATTTTAAAAAGGCTTTAGGGTGGCATGGTGACACAGTAGTTAGTACTGCTGCCTCATAGCACAAGGGTCCGGAGTTTGAGTCCAGCCTTGGGTTACTGTGTGGAGTTTACATGTTCCCTCCATGTCTGTGTGGGTTTCTTCCTGGTGCTCTTAATTCCTCTCACTGTGCAAAGATTTGTAGGTTTTGTGGATTGGCCATTTTAAATGCATGAGTTTATGGGGGAAAGGCAGAATGAAATGCCTGAGTGAGATGCTGATTTTTATGAGTTGGTGCAGGTTTGATGGGCTGAATAGCCTCTTTCATAGAACATGGAACATGATAGCCCTTCGGCCCTCGATGTTGCACCAACCAGTGGAACCAATCTAATGATCCTCTAACCTAAACTATTCCAATGTTATCCATATGCCTATCCACTGACCATTTGAACGCCCTTAAAGTTGATGAGTCCACAATTGCTGCAGGCAGGGCATTACTTGCCCTTACTATCCTCTGAGTAAAGAACCTACCTTTGACATCCGTCCTATAACTACCACTCTTTAATTTAAAGCTATGTCCCCTCATGTTAGCCAACACCATCTGAGGAAAAAGGCTCTCACTGTCCACCCTATTTAACTCTCTGATCATCTTGTATGCCTCAATTAGGTCATCTCTTAATCTTCTTCTCGCTAATGAAAATAACCTCAAGTCCCTCAGCCTTTTCTCTTAAGACCTTTCCACCATACCAGGCAACATTCTGGTAAACCTCCTCTGCACCCTTTCCAATGCCTCCACATCTTTCTTATAATGTGGCGATCAGAACTGGACTCAATACTCTAAGTACGGCCGCACCAGAGTTTTGTTACAGTTGCAACATGACCTCAGGCTCCAAAATTCAGTCCCTCTACCAATAAAAGTAATACACCGTACACCTTCTTAACAACCTTACCAACCAAGGTGCCAACTTTCAAGGAGCTATGCACAAGGCTTTTTACTCCTATGTTAGGAATAAAAGGATGGTTAGAGGAAAAATTGGACCTCTTAGGGACAGAGGAGGGGAACTGTGCTTAGAGCCCAAGGGAATGGGGGAGATCCTGAATGAATACTTTGCATCAGTATTCACGAAGGAGAGGGGCTTGTTGACAGCTCCTGTCTCTGAAGGAGCTGTGGACCAGTTGAGGGAAATACCCATACCGAGGGAGGAAGTGTTAGAGCTTCTAGGTAGCATTAACATTGATACATCTCCTGGGCCTGATGGCATTTACCCCAGGCTGCTTAGGGAGGTGCGAGGTGAAATTGCTGGGCCTCTGACGCAAATCTTTGTCTCTTCTTTGGACACAGGTGAGGTCCCAGAGGACTGGAGAATAGCTAATGTTGTACGTTGTTTAAAAAGGGTAGTAGGGATAATCCTGGAAATTATAGGCCAGTGAGTTTGATGTCAGTGGTAGGGAAGCTGTTGGAGGGGATTCTTACAGATAGGATAGTTATAGGACGGATATCAGAGGTAGGTTCTTTACCCAAAGGGTGGTTCGGGAGTGGAATGCCCTGCCTGCAGCAGTTGTAGATGCGCCAAGTTTGGTGGCGTTTAAGAGGTTAGTTGATAAGTATATGGAAGAGAAGGGAATGGTTTAGTTTGGAGGGGCATTGCTTTTTATATTGGTCGGCGCAACATCGAAGGCCGAAGGGCCTGTTCTGTGCTGTAATGTTCTATGTTCTAGGATGTATAGGCACTTAGAGCATTGCGATTTGATTTGGGATACGCAGCATGGCTTTGTTAAGGGGAAGTTGTGTCTTATGAATTTGGTAGAACGTTTTGAGGACGTGACGAAAACAGTTGACGAAGGGCGAGCCGTTGATGTCGTCTATATGAATTTCAGTAAGGCATTTGACAAAGTCTCTCATGGGAGTTAGTTGAAAAGGTCATGGCTAATGGGATACAAGGACAGGTAGCTAGATGGATAAGTAACTGGCTTAGTAATAGGAGACAGAGAGTAATAGTGGAAGGGTGTTTTTCCAGCTGGAGGTCGGTCACTAGTGGTGTGCTGCAGGCCTCGGTACTGGGACCTCTTTCTATTTGTAAAATATATAAATGACTTAGAAGAGGGAGTAAGTAGAGAGATCAGCAAGTTTGCAGACGATACAAAGATGGCTGGACTTGCGGATAGTGAGGAGCATTGTTAGGCGATGCAACAGGACATAGACAAGCTGGTAGCTTGGGCAGATAGATGGCAAATGGAATTCAATCCTGATAAATGCGAGGTGATGCATTTTGGGAGAAAGAATGTAGGAGGGAGATATATGATAAAGGGTAGACCTAGAAACACAGCACAAGTCTCTGAAGGTAGCTGAGCAGGTGGAGAACGTTGTGAAGAAAGCATATGGTAATAGGAAGGGGTATAGAGCACAAGAGCTAGCCTTTAATGTTGCAATTGTATAAAACGTTAGTTAGATCTCATTTGGAATACTGCGTCCAGTTCTGTCGCCTTACTACCGGAAGGATGTGGAGACTCTGGAGAGAGTGCAGGATGCTGCCTGGTATGGAAGGTCTGAGTTACGAGGAGAGGTTAGGCAAATTGAGGCTGTTTTCCTTAGAAAGACGTAGACTTAGTTGAGATGTAATAGAGGTGTACAAGATTGTGAGGGGTATAGATAGGGTAAATTTGGTTAAGCTTTTTCCTAGGATGGACTCAAATAGCACGAGGGGTCACGGGTTTAGGGTGAGGGGGGTAAGATATAATTTGGATGCTAGAGGGAGTTTTTTCACACAGAGGGTGGTGAGGGTATGGAATGCGCTGCCAAGTAAAGTGGTGGAGGCAGGCACTCTGGAGTTATTTAAGGGATACTTAGATGGGCACACGAACAGAATGGGAATGGAGGTGTATAGAAAACTGATTAAAAATAGGGATCATGAGCCTTGGGAGTGTGTAAATAGATGATGATATTGATGTACTTGTTTTTATCCTACAGGTGCTTTGGTCCGCCTTGTTGTCTAACAAGGGGCATGCACGCGATGGGTCGTGAGAGGGCTGCTCTTGGATTTTTTGAGGGTATCCTAGTGCTTCACGTCGTTAGTGTATGCTTGACCTGGACCATCTGATGGGGAACACGACAGCTCAGTAACTATCGCTGTGCTGTGCAGGTACATAGATTTGGGCCTGTGTCTGTGGGAGTTTGCACATTCTCCCTGTGCTTGCGTGGGTTTTCTCCGGCTGCTCCAATTTCCTCCCAAATCCCAAAAATGTGCTCGTAGGCTAATTGGCAGAACAAATTCTCCCTAAATTGTTTCAAATTTGATTTCAATCCATAGATCTGTAAACATAGACAGGGATCATGGGTACAGGTGGGAACATTGGGGTAGTGGCGCGGGCTCGTTGGGCCGAAGGGCCTGTTTCCCATGCTGTTTTGTTCTTTGCTCTTTATGTACACCGAGATCTCTCTATTTGTTGACACTACTAAGAGTCCTTCCATTCGCCCTATATTCTGTACTCCTGTTACTCTTACCAAAGTGAATCACCTCACACTTTTCCGTATTAATCTCCATTTGCCACCTCTCAGCCCAGCTCTGCAGCTTATCTATGTCCCTCTGCAAACTGTAACATCCATCCTCATTGACTACAACTTCTCCGACTTTGGTGTCATCAGCAAATTTACTAACCCATCTTTCTACACTCTCATCCAGGTCATTTATAAAAATGACAAACAGCAGTAGCCCCAAAACAGATCCCTGAGTTACACCACTTGTAACTGAAGTCCAGGTTGAATATTTCCCATCAATCACCATCCTCTGTCTTCTATCAGTTAGCCAATTCCTAATCCAAACTGCTAAATCACCTTCAATCCCATGCATCTGCATTTTCTGCAGTAGCCTACCATGAGGAACCTTATCAAATGCTTTACTAAAATCCATATACACCAGGTCAACTGCCTTACTCTTGTCCACCTCTTTGGTCACCTTCTAGTGCTATGCATTTAAACTAATTGGCAGGGGGGAAGGGGCGGATCCGAACAAGAGGGTGGCTAATGAGAAGTCTCCGGGAAATACAGTAGCTAACAAGAATACGTTTAGTAGTCAGGACAGCCAGGGGCATAGTAAAGAGGAAAAAGACTTCTGATTTAAACTGCATTTATTTTAATGCAGGTAAGAGGTTAAATAGTGGCCGAGTGTAGGACTCTGGGGACTGGGGTATTACTTCCATTACAGAAATATGACTGAGAGAAGAGCAGAACTTGCAGCTCAGTGTTCCAGGATAGATGCTACAGATGTGACAGAGGCACAGGTAAGCAAGAAGGGGGAGTTGCCATTTTGACAAGGAATACCTTAGAGAAGATATTATTGGGGAGGGTGGAGTTCATGAAATGAGGCCATATGGATCGAACTTAGAAACAAAAAAGGAATGCTCACTCTGATGCAATTGTATTATAGACTCACCAATAGCCAATAGAATCTAGAGAAACAAACATGTAATGAGATTGCAGATAGTTGAAAGAATGAAAGGGTAATACTAATGGGAGATTGTAATTTCCCCAATATTGACTGAGACACCCAGAGTGCAAAGGGCCTGGATGGGGTAGAATTTGTTAAATGTATCCTAGAAAGTTTCCTATAAGGGAAGGTGCAACACTAGACCTCCATCTACGAAGCAACGTAGGGCAACTGACTGAAGTGTCAGTTAGATAGCACTTTAGGTCCAGTAACTGCAACACTATTAGTTTTAAAATAGTTAGGAAAAAAGATAGGTTAAAGGTTAAAGTCTTAAACTGGAGCAGACCAACTTTGGGGTCATTAAGCAGGATCGAGCAGAGATTTGAGATGGAACCAATCAAACTGGCAAGGGTGTTCAGAAGATTAATTTGAAGACGGTTTTGTGAAAATTTCCTGGAGAAATACACATGGATTCAATTAAGAATAAAGATATTTTAGATCTAGTGCTGGGTTTTTGTGAAGTTGGAACGTGTTTTTAAAAATGGCAGATGGGATCTGAATGCAAAAGTCCAACAGGTCCCATTTTTGCTGATAGGGAAAAAAACGTATGATATGAATCACACAGAGGGGAGACCCAAACTCAGTAAGACCATTTAACTTCATGCTGAATTTAAACAGACCCCATTTTAACTGTTGCTAGGATCTTAACTTGCAATGTGGGAACCATGAATTGCTGGAGTAGATAAAACCAGGACAGATAAAGTTGTTTAACTGATCAGATCTTATCTTGTTCAAACTCCAAACACCTAACTGTAAGAAAACATAAGGACATAAGAAATACGAGCAGGAGTAGGCCATCCAGTCCCTCAAGCCTGCCCCGCTATTCAATAAGATCATGGCTGATCTGTACTACTTTCCCACTTTTTCCCCATAACCCTTAATTCCTTTATCAATCAAAAACCTATCCACTCTTGACTGGAACATATTCAACAAGGGAGCCTCCACTATTTCATCAGGCAGAGAATTCCAAAGATTCACCACCATTTGCATGAAGAATTCCTCCTCAATTCTGACCTGAACTGCCCTCCCTCCCAATCTTGAGGCTGTGCAAAACGTGGCTGCAGCTGTCAATGATTTTCACAAAAATAATTTCTGATGAACTGCTTTAACTGACAAGCCAGCTTGAATAGTATTAGTTCCAGAAATGTTATTTGTTAACATTTTCCGAAAAGTTATTACTTATGAATGTGTGGCTAAGTTTCAAAAGCTATAATTTCGTCACCAGAAAAGTTCTGAGTTCACAGTTTGGTTGACATTGAAAGATTCTATTAAGTTTTGCACAGAAGTTTGTTTTCATAAGTGATTAAGCACTTGAGATTTAAATTTGATGCATTTAGGAATGGCAGTTGTTTCCATCTGTATACTGAGAGTTGTTTCAGATTGTTACAGGATCATTTTTTTCACCTCATGAATCCTGAGGTCTGCCCATGGTGGATTCTGGGTGAATTGGTATTGAGTTGGCATGAGAGATATGAGCCACCTCGATGGATGGGTAGGGGCACATGTTGGCATTGAGTTGGCATGACTGATTCTGGGAGAATTGAGTGACCACTCAAAGAGGGCTTTTTTTGGTTGTGCTAAAAAAAGGGTACAGTATTCAATGGTTTAAATATAAAAAATACCAATACAAGTAGTATTTAGTCAATGGACTTTTTGGTATATAGTCTATTTGATATAATAGACAGTACACAACATGAAATCTGGTTGCATTGTGCATTCAGTTATTAATTGAAGTTTGAATTTCTTCTTTAAAGTTTTCAGTCTCTCCAAAGATCATAATATAAGAATAAGGAAGTCTTGCTGCAATGGTGTACAGGGCTTTCCTGAGACCACATCTGGGAGTATGATGCACAGTTATGGTCTCCATATTTAAGGAACTATATATACTTGCCTTGGAGGCGAAATAGCAAATGTTCACTGATTGGTTCCTGGCATGAGAGGGTTTTCCTATAATGAGAAGCTGAGTAAATTGGGTATATATATTCTGGAGTTTAGAGGAATGGGAGTTGAAGCATATTATATCATTGAAGCATGTAAGGTACTGAAAGAACTTGAAAGAGTAGACAATGGGAGATTGTTTCCCTCCACTGGGGAATCTAGACAAGGGGAATAACAAGAAAAGGGCTCAATCATTCAGGATTGGGGTGAGGCGAAACTTCTTCATTCACAGAGTTGAAATTTTTGGAAATCTAGGCTCCAGATGGTTGTGGGTTCTCCATCATTGAATATATGTGAGTGGCACAGTGGTTAGCACTGCTGTCTCACAGCTCCAATAACCAGGTTCAATTCCTGGCTTGGATCACTGTCTGTGCAGAGTCTGCATGTTTTCCCGTATCTGCATTGGTTTCCTCCAGGTGCTCTGATTTCCTCCCACAGTCCAAAAGGCATGCTGATTAGGTGCATTGACCATGCTAAATTCTCCCTCAGTGTACCCAAACAGGCACCAGAGTGTGATAAGTAGGGTATTTTTACAGTAACTTGGTTGCAGTGTTAATGTAAGCCTATTTGTGTCTAATAGATAAACTTATATTTAAGGCTCCGGTCTCTCAGAACATGAGAACATAATAATTAGGAGCAGTAGGCCATCTAGCCCTTTGAGCCTGCCCCGAAATTCAATAAGATTATGGCTGATCTGAAGTGGACCCACTTGCTCCCCATAACTCTCAATTCCCTTGACTATCAGAAATCTATTTACCCGTGATTTAAATATATTCAATGAAGTAGCCTCCACCACTTCAATGGGTAGAGAATTCCAGAGATTTACCACCCTTTGAGTGAAGAAGTTCCTCCTCAACTCTGTTCTAAACTGTCCCCCCGCCTTATTTTGAGACTGTGTTCTCTAGTTCTGAATTAATGAATATTCAGGGAATTAATGAATAAGGGGTGCAATGAAGAAGTGGAGTTGAGGTTGAATACTTGATGAATAGGCAGGCTCAATGGGCCTTGTTGTCTACTCTGCCCCTATTCTTATGATTATACATTCACCTAAAAGGACGAGGATGAATGGGAACACTGCACCTGGATGTTCATTGCCATCACACATCATCCTGATCTGAAAATGTAACACTATTCCTTCATAATTATTGGAAACATATCTTTCAATTCCTGTCCTAACACCACTCTGGAAGTGCTTTGATTGTATGGACTACTGTGGATTAGAGAAGGAGTTTCACTGCCACCCATCCAAGGTCAACTCTGGATGGACAATAAATGCTAACCTAGTAAACAATGCCCACATCCCTACAAATGAGTAAAATAATGAACCTTTGCCTCATCAGCACATTTTGTGCCACGCAATTGATTAAATTTTAGTCATTTCAGAACTTTTGGAAATGCAATTTTCTTCAATTAACAATCTATGATTGTCACTTGCTCCATTCTTTTTTTTATTTTTGACCTGCAAACTAGTAACCCAAACTTGTTATTTAATATGTTTTACAAATATTATCATTTATAAAGTTGTATAAAGCACAACTCATAGATCCACATTCATTTGATTTTTCTCCCATCTGCTAAAAAATCACGAATTTGTTAAATAATTGCTTATTCACGTGATTTGTGTTTACACCTATCAGTATGATCAGTCTGAGATTGCATTTTGAAACAAAAAGAAAATTAGCCATGGAGACTAATATAATTTCGGCCAGTCGGATGCATGTCGCCATTCAATAATTAAAAAATCAAATAAGTTGCATTATGAAAGTGCTTTCAAAAAGCTTGACACATTATAAGTAAGATGTAGTTTCAGTTTCCTACTGAAGCGTTTATCCGTCAACTGATACTTCAGAGGAATGCTGGGCAAGGGAGGTCAAAGCCGCACGAATGATGATGTGAGAGCAAAAGTTCAGCCACACGCACCCTCTGCTCCGGGTTAATTGCTATCTCCTCATTAACGAATCCTTCCAGGCAAACTGCAGTCACTAACCTCGGGTAGGTATGAGCTTTCTTTCTCAACACAACCGTTGTAACTAAAACCCAAATCCAATTTTCTGACGCACATTATATTCATGATTAACCTAGCCAACTACATGGATACTGAACTAACTGCGAGATGATTGACAACAGCAACAGTTGCGTAGTGTCTTCAGGAAAGTAAAGCTTTCTAAAATGAAAATTACAAAAGACAGTTTATTTTATTGGTTTAAACACAAAGTTTTTTGTTGCTAAAATGTTCTTTGGAAACAAATAAGCCGTCACTGACACTGAATATTTAATATTTAAGGCGGACTCAGCACCGCTTAGATTTGATTGGTTTGGTTTGTGAGTGGAGCGAGTGGGGGTTTGGCCGCCCCCGGTCACTGACTCGATGTGGTATGACCCGGTAATTTAAGGTGCTGCCAGTCGCCCACAAACCTAAGTACAGAACCAACGGGCTTTTTGCGCGTTGAGTAAAATCGTGACACCCTTGAAAATCAACCTGTCCGTGCAGATGGACACCGAAGGAGCGGTGAGTGACCTGGGCAGCGTCCCCACAGCTATCCCAAGAAAGATCGCCATGAAGCAGTTTACCAAACACTTGAGAAGGGATTGTTTGTTACACTGAACAATCCGATTATAATCGGATTGTAATCGCAGACAGAGCGACGGCTGGTTCCTTCACTCAACCAGATATATATCTATATATACATACATGAACTATTAATACATTTGGATAAAGAGAAACAAACACTTCGACATTATTGCTTGACTTAGGAGGCAGGCGAGGCTCGGATGGCGTGCCGGCAAAACATGGCCACGCCATCGCTTTACCTCGACGCCAAGTGTGAAGGGAGCTGCCACGGTGATAGATTGTAGGCTAGGATTTCGTCTTGGGTGTATTTAGTTTTGAATTTAAAAGTTGTTTTAAGAGATTACGCGTTCCAACTTTTAATTATCTGAAAAGATACGAAATTCAGTCAGGGTTACATTTTCAGAATATGAATTCGTTTTAATTATAAAATGGAAGTTCGTGACAGTTTTAAGTTTTATTGGGGTGCTGTCCGATTAGGTAATTTTAGACACGAAATCGAGGCTATTTGTTTGGTCCTGACTCTTCGATGTGAGGGATGGAGGAAAGCAGTGGTATTGAATAATTTGATAACTAACTTTGCTGACGGTACTTACAATAGGATTTAGATTTTAACGGCCGTAATAAGCAGATCCAATATTGGTGTCTCCATGGTCTTTGGACGCTATTTTTGTTGATCTATTTGTTTATGAGGGGGGTGGAATTCGCGAGCGTCGTCTTTCCGTGGATTCCCGCCAAAAGCCGTTGCAGGGACGCAGTGGTTCCAGTTCTCACCAGTTTGGTTTAAACCCCGCGGACACCAGACGGATTGCCTCTCGCTTTAAATCAGCGTGACCGGACTATATACACACATATATACCATTGGTGTTCAATAAATTATTAATACAAAAAAACACAAACAGATTGGTGAGCAAAATTAAAAGACATTTTCCAAAAAATGTTGATAGTGGGATAATTCAAACGAAATTCGTTGTGCCAATTTCTATGTAGAGTCAATATTCGGTCATTGGAAACAATGGGTATTATCTGTTATATTTCTTCAAGATTTATTCAGTTAAAAAAGTAGACAAAACGGAGGCGGACTGGGTGGTTGTATCGTTAGCGGGGGCAGCCGCGTGCACGAAATAACGGCTGCCGGAACCGCGCCTGCGTGGCGAGACCGGCTTCAATTCTGGCGTTATTGTTTAAAAGCGCATCAGTCACAGGCAATAAATATAACATCGAGTTGTTATACATTTCTATGTCAAAAGTTTGTCCGGATTAAGAAGCATCATTAGTCGTGATATTGTATGTTTGCACGTGTTTATATCGATCTGTTGGAAATTTGGTTTTTAAATAATAGTTCAAAAGTTGAATGAGTTAACCCAAACCCTATACCCAGAAACAAAAGAAAGGTCTTCTGGAGAATGCTTAAATTTGTTGTAAAACGGAAAATCATGGAATCACTTGTTGAAACTTTGGAAGTGAATTATGCATGGTTCTTGGGAGTGCAGGTAAGAGCTTTTCATAATGATGGAGTTCAACTGCTTCTTCAAGTCATAGAATCGTAGAAACCCTACAGTTCAGGAATAGGCCATTTGGCCTATCGAGTCTGCACTGACCACAATCCCGCCTAGGCCTTACCCCATATTCCTACATATTTACCCATTAATCCTTCTAACCTATGCATTTCAGGACACTCAGAGCCAATTTTAGCAAGGCCAGTCAATCTAACCCGCACATCATTGGACTGTAAATCTTTGGATTTGTTAATGTAGAGCATTAGTAATAACAGCTAAAGAAATCGAGTAAAAATGGGGAAAATACAAAATACATAAATTTTGGTATTTCAAAATATTGGAAAATGAAAATAATTTTGAATGAAGCCAGATGTATAAAAGGAAGCAAAATTGTTTATATCTTTCTAGATTTTTCCTAAAAACTAGAAGTCAAAATTAATCTTTGGTTACATTGAAAACCATGTTTATTTAGGCATTTTCCGACTTCATAAATGATTCACACAACTTTTCCTGTTCCAAAATCATACTTTGTAATGATATTTAATTCTAATATTTTAATTTGCACAATTGCTTTCGATACTGATGTAAGACCAGATATGTAAAGTTGTTATTATTTAATTGATACTTACTCATAATCCATGAAGGACTCTTGGCATCCCTCTCCATTAGAAACAATTGGCTGAGACAGTATTCCACATAAACCATTGAGCTTTAGGCAGCCAGCCTCCATGTGCTAACACAGTTGATATGGGAATTTAATCCGTGCTGTTGTAGGAATTAATAAATTCTGATTTCTCCAGTAGATGTTTCTTGATTTTTTTTCCCCTTGTTAAAAAAATTAAGGATGCTCTGATCAGGCGAGAAATCTGATTTTACTCTGAAGAGTCTTGCAAACTAATGTTCAGAAAAACAGTCTGTATCCAATGGGAACTTTGGTTTGAATAGCATACTGCAACAAAACAAATTGAAGCCCTCTGAATAGTTGGACTGAAAATAATTCAAACCAAGTTTTCCTTTTACCTTATATCTGTTTCATATGCAGGTCTTAAGCATATTTTCAACATATGTGTAAATAAAATGTTGTGAAATGTATGGGAAATTACAAAATCTAAATTTACAAAATTAAACCTAACAAAAGTTAATGCAAACCATGCATGTGTGTATTTATATTTTGGAACAATTAAGGTTGAAGTTTTTTTATTGGAACTGATTTAAAGAATAGTTCTGGCAATAGATATTCTTTGGTTTGAAGAGCTTTGTACACTTTTTGGGATTATTAGTGTTTGATTTCACAAAACGATAAGAATGAGGAAAAAACTAGCGTTTAGTATGTGGTTCAGAATAATGCCAACAGAGTGGGTTTGATTCCCCATTTGGCTGAGGTGGAATGGAGGCCTACTGCCTCTCTCATAGCTGATCTTCTGTCTGCTCTGCTAAACATGTTCAGATCAGCCATAAGTGAATATAAATTGTCAGGTTAGGTATAGTGCAATTTTCAATCTTCTTTCTCACAGTTTTTCTTCAGTTTTATTGAGCAGCTTGCTTATTTATGATTCTCAATAATTTAAGAAAATCAGCATAAAATTTTCCTGGTTATACAAATTCCAAATTTCAAAAAAAATTACATGAGGTTATGGCAGAAATAGCTTGATAAAATGTTTGTTCCTTCAGTCTTGAGTTTCGATCACACGCACAAAGAGATTTTACAGTCTTGTTCAGGTGAGAGTGGAAATTCTGTCCCAAGGTCAACAGAGATTTCTGTTGTTGGACCATCGCCTGCATCATTTCCATGGCTGGCACAGTAGCACTGTGGTTAGCACTGCTGCCTCACAGCATTAGGACCTGGATTCAGTTCTGGCCTTGCTGATTGCCTGTGCAGAATTTTGATGTAGTCCCTATGTATTTAAGGGTTTCCTTTCTCCAGGTGCTCCAATTTCCTCCCACACTTCAAAGATGTGTAAAGTAGATGGATTGGCCCTGCTAAATTGCCCCTTAATGTCAGGAGGATTAGCAGGGTAAATATGTGGGGATATGGCACAGGTGGGATTGTATCAGTGCAGGCTTGATGGGCTGAATGGCCCACTTCTGCACTGTAAAAATTCTGTGATTCTATGGTAGAGTCCTGGTTGTAATGCGCTTCTTGTAGCCAATAGCCCACTTCCTGAATTTGTACGAAAGCTTGTTGAACTTCCAGTTTCTCTTGCTTCCTCGTGCTGTTATCTATTTAGAGCA
Organism: Sphyrna mokarran; assembly: GCA_024679065.1. NCBI lineage: Eukaryota > Metazoa > Chordata > Chondrichthyes > Carcharhiniformes > Carcharhinidae > Sphyrna > Sphyrna mokarran. The sequence continues at coordinate 25,537,568 of JAGIQG010000011.1, forward strand.
TTATCCAAATCCTCACTATTTATCTCCTGAGGCTGAATCTTGGAACTGATGGAAAGAGGGAGAAAACAATAATTCATATAAGAAAGTTTACAATCCATGGGCTTGAGGTTGAATGGCCTGGCACATCCAGTTTTGCTTCCCTGTAATTTCTCCAGAGATGATGAGAGTCATAATGGGGGACCGAGAAATGGCAGAAGAACTGAGGGGCAGCATTGAGGCACAGTGCTTAGCACTGCTGCCTTACAACACCAGGGATCTGGGTTCAATTCCAGGCTTGGGTCACTGTATATGGGTTTCCTCCGGGTGCTCCAGTTTCCTCTCACAATCCAAAGATATGCAGGTTAGGTGGATTGGTCATGTTAAATTTCCTTTAGTGTCAGGGGTTTAGTGTCAGAGTAAATATATGGGTTGTGGGGATAGCGCCTGGATGAGATTGTTGTCGGTGCATACTCGATGGGCCTTAACTGCGTTGTAAGATTCTATGAATGCATACTTTGCATCAATCTTCACAATGGAAGACACCAGTAACATGCCAGAACTTTAAGAGAATCAGTGGGCAGAGATAAATGTAGTGGCCATCCCTAAGGAGAAGGTACTAGGGAAACTGAAAAGGTCTCAAGTTGGACAAATCATCCAGGGTTCTGAAGAAGATAGCTGAGGAAACTGTGGAGGCATTGATGGCAATTTGAGGAATCACTGGAGCCAGGAAACACCCCTGCTTAAGAAGGGAGGGAGATAGAAGGTGGGAAATTATAAGCCAGTTTGCCTGACTTGGTCATGGATAAAATTTTGGAGTCGATTATTAGAATGAAATTGCAGAGTACTTGAAAATGCATGGAAAAATAGGGCTGAATTAGCCCTATTCTTCAAAGGGAAGTCATGTCTGAAGTCATGGGCATGGGATCCAAAGGGCTTTGGCCTTGTGGATCCAGAACTGGCTTGCCTGCAGAAGGCAGAGAGTAGTTGTGGATGGGTCTTCTTCTGCATGGAAGTCAGTCACCAGTGGAGTGCCCCAGGGATCTGTTCTAGGACCCTTGCTGTTTGTCATTTTCATATATGACCTGGATGTGGAAGTGGTTAGTGCATTCACCAACGATACAAAGGTTGGTGGTGTTGTGGATAGTCTGGAGGGATGTCTGAAGTTGCAGCAAGACATAGATAGGATACAAGACTGGGCGGAGAAGTGGCAGATGGACTTCAACATGGATAAATGTGTAGTGGTCCATTTTGGCAGGACCAATGGGGTGAAGGAATATAATATCAAGGGTAGGAGTCTTGGCAGTATTGAGGAGCAGAAGAATCTTGGGGTCCGAGCCCATAGGTCTCTTAAATCTGCCCTGCAAGTGGAGGATGTGGTCAAGAAGGCATATGGTGTACTGGCCTTCATTAATAGAGGAATTGAGTTTAGGAGTCAGGAGGTAATGCTGCAACTTTATAAGACCCTTGTCAGACCCCACTTGGAGTGTTGCGTGCAGTTCTGGTCGCCTCACTATAGGAAGGATGTGGAAGCTATTGAGAGGGTGCAGAGGAGATTCACAAGGATGTTGCCTGGATTGGAGGGCATGCCTTACAAAGATAGGTTGAGAGAGCTAGGTCTCTTGTCCCTGGAGAGACGAAGGTTGAGAGGCGACCTGATAGAGGTTTATAAAATGCTGAGAGGAATATATAGAGTGGATTTTCGGAGGCTATTTTCCAGGGCTGAAATGGTCGCTACGAGAGGACGCAGGTTTAAGGTGCCGGAGGGTAAGTACAGAGAAGATTTTAGGGTAAGTTTTTCACTCAGAGGGTAGTGAGTGAATGGAATCGGTTGCCGTCAGTGGTGGTAGAAGCGAACTTGCTGGGGTCTTTTGAGAGACTTCTGGATGAGTACATGGGATTTAATGGAATTGAGAGTTATAGATAGTTCTATGGCCTGGTAAGTATAGATATGATCGGCACAACTTGTGGGCCGAAGGGCTGTTTGTGCTGTAGTGTTCTATGTTTTATAAATCTGTTAGAATTCTTTGAAACAGTAGCAAAGAAGTTAGACAAAGGACAGGCAGTAAACATGATTTATTTGGATTTCCAGAAAGCCTTTGACAAGGTGCCTTACAAGGCAAGGTTCTGGCATGGATAGAAGATTGGCTGACAGACAGAAGGCAGAGTGGGGATAAAGGAGTCCTTTCCAGGATGACAACCAGTCAGTGTTGCGACCATACCTTTTCACTTTATACATTAATGATTTGGAAGATGGAACTGAGGGCATAGTTGGTAAATCTGTGGATAATACAAAGATCTGTAGTGGAACAGGTAGTGTTGAAGAAGTGGGGAGGCTGCCAAAAGACTTGGACAGGCTAGGAGAATGGACAAAGAAGTGCAGATGGAATATGTGAGGTTATGCACGTTGATAGGAAGAATAGAGGCATAGACTTTTTTCTAAATGGGGAAAGGCTTTGGATATCTGAAGCATAAAGGGACTTGGGAATCCTGGTTCAGGACTCTCAAGGCTAACATGCAGGTTCAGTTGGCAGCTAGGAAGGCAAATTCAATTTTAGCATTCGGTTCTAGGGGGCTAGAATACAAGAGCAGGATGTACAGCTGAGATTGTATCTGGTCAGAATCCATCTGGTGAGCAATTTTCGGCCCCTTACCTAAGGAAGGATGTCTGCCTTGGAGCGGGTCCAGAGGAGGTTCACAAGAATGATCCCAGAAATGAAGGGTTTTGTCATATGAAGAGCAGCTGAGGAACCTGGGTCTATGCTCAATGGAATTTAGAAGGATGAGGAGGGATCTAATTGAAACTTACAGAACACTGAGAGATCTAGATAGAATGTATGTTAGGAGGATGTTTCCACTAGTGGGAGAGATAACAACTCAATGGCACAATCTCAGAGTGAAGGGATATTCTTTTTAAAACTGAGATGAGAAGGAATTTCTTCAGCCAGAGGATGGTGAGTCTGTGGAACTCACTGCCACTACAGAGCGCTGTGGAGACTAGGTTGTTGAATGAGTTTAAGACAGAGATAGATAAGTTTTTTATCAACAAGAGGATCAAGGGTTATGGGGAGAAGGCAGGAGAATGGGGATGAGAATTGAATGGCAGAGCATATTTGATGGGCCGAATGGCCTAATTCTTCTCATATCTTATGGTCTTATATTGTAATATATCATTGGCAGGGGAATTCTAAAGGATTCTAGAGGAACAAGAATTTGTTTTAATAAAGTTGGACTGCAGTAAGAGAAGGAAAAGATAACAAGACAAGAAATGTCTTCAGTTACATGGCTCATGTTATTTCTCTGTTCCTGATAGGCAACACTTCACCTCCATGATTGCATTACCTATTTCTTGTAACGTGCCAGATGCTTATCTGGTGTATACTTTGAGCACTACATCCTCACCACGCAAGAAGGATAGAGGCTGTTTAAAACACCTATACTTTTCATGGCATTTTGTGCTTTCCAGCGGTCAACAGGTGGGAAATGTTACAAAAGTGACGGAACAGGTGTGAAGTGAGAATTGAAAGAGTCACGGTGCTTATGAATCTTGGGAAAGAAGGTCCATGCAAATATGATATTTGAAAAGGGAACTATGATGTGCATTGAATGCGAGAAATCTTCATCTCTGAAGAACTTGTTTATCTTTAGAAACCACTGGAACAATTCATCGGGCTCTATTTTCCTCCATGCTGAAGTGCCGTTGGTGAGAACCTCCTGATATAAATTAGGACTGGTGATTTGCTTGGCACCATGGAGCACAAGATCAACAGCATTAACTTTAACTGCACAACCTACCTGTTTGTCCTTTGTGTGTGTTGGGATATTTTAAAAGTGCTTTTTGGCCATATTTCCACATTACAGTTGTGTGTTAATCAGTTCTTGCGACTTAAACCAATCATTCTGAATTTATTGAAAGAAGCCTGGTTAAATGTACTCTGGAGTTATTTAAGAAATACTTAGATGGGCACAAGAACAGAATGGGAATGGAGGGGTATAGAAAACTGATTTAAACTAGGGATCATGAGCCTTGGGAGTCCCTGGGAAATGTGTAAATAGATGATATTGATGTACTTATTTTTATCCTACAGGTGCTTTAGTCCACCTTGTTGTCTAACGAGGGGAATACACGCGATGGGTCGTGAGAGGACTGTTCTTGGATCTTTTTCGAGAGTATCCTAGTGCTTAACATCGTTAGTGTATGCTTGACCTGGACCATTTGATGGGCAACATGACAGCTCAGTGACTATTCGCTGTGCTGTGCAGATACATGGATTTGGGCCTGTGTCTGTGGGAGTTTGCGCATTCTCCCCGTGCTTGCGTGGGTTTTCTCCGGGCGCTCCGGTTTCCTCCCACATCCCAAAGATGTGCTCTTAGGCTAATTGGCAAAACAAATTCTCCCTAAATTGTCTCAAATTTGGTTTTTAATCTAGACAGGGATCACAGGTAGAGATGGGAACATTGGGTGACGGCGCAGGCTTGTTGGGCTGAAGGGCCTGTTTCCTGTGCTGTTTTGTTCTTTGTTCTAAAGTTTGTTTAATTCTGGGTCAGATAGTAATGAAGGTAAATAATTGGCCATTTTTCTGAGTGAATTAAACAAGGGTTAGCATTGCTGCTTCACAGTGCCAGGTATCCATGTTCAGTTCCAACATGAATGTGTGGAGTATGCTCATTTTTTCTGTGGCTGCATGGGTTTCCTCCAAGTTCCTTGGTTTCATAGAATCGTAGACTCCTATAGTGCCAAAGGAGGCCATTTGGCAGTCAGCTCTGCACTCACAACAAACCCGTCCAGGCCCTATTCTCATAATCTCATGAATTTACCTTGCTAATCCCCTGACTGTGAGTTGGTTTAGCATGGCCAATCCACGTAGTCTGCACATCTTTGGTCTGTGGAAGGAAACAATGCATGGAGAAAATGTGCAAACTCCATACAGACAGTTCCTAAGGTTGGGATTGAATTTGGGTCCCTGGCTTTGTGAGTGCTAATCACTATGTCACCATGTTGTCCCATATTCCAAAGATGTGTGGATTAGGTTGATTGGTCATGTTAAATTGCCCTTCAGTGTTATGAGAATAAGTAGGGTAAATGCATAGGGTTATGGAGATAAACCTGGTTGAGATTGATGTTGGTGCAGACTTGATGGGTGAAATGGCTTCCTTCTATACTGTAAGGATTCTATGAATGTTGATAGAGATCCTAGAGATTTGCAGCATGAAAACAGGCCCCCCCCTCCCCCAGCCCAAGTGGTCCATGCTGCCCTTTGTCTTAAACTCCTGAACTAATCCCAGTTGCCCACATTTGGCCAATATCCCTTTATACCCATCTTACCCATGTAATGGTCTAAATGCTTTTTAAAAGACAAAATTGTACCTGCTTCTACTACTACCTCTGGCACCTTGTTCCAGACACCACCCTCTGTTTGAAAAAATTGCTCCTCTGGACACTTCTGTATCTCTCCCCTCTCACCTTAAACCTATGCCCTCTAGTTTTTGACTCCCCTTCCTTTGGGAAAAGATATTGACTATCTGACTGATATGTGCCCCTCATTATTTTATAGACCTCTATAAGATCACCCCTCAAGCTTCTGCACTCCAGAGAAAAAAGTCCCAGTCTATCCAGCCTCTCCTTATAACTCAAATCATCAAGTCCCTCTGGCATCCTAGTAAATCTTTTCTGTACTCTTTCTAGTTTTCTAATATTCTTTGTATAATAGGATGACCAGAACTGTACACAGTATTCCAAGTGTAGCCTTACCAATGTTTTGTACAACTTCAACAAGATGTCCCAACTCCTATATTCAGTGTTCTGACTGATGAAACGAAGCATGCCAAATGCCTTCTTCACTACTCTGCCCACCTATGACTCCACTTTCAAGGAGCTATGAACATGTAGTAGTCCTAGATGGCTTTGTACTGTAACTCTCCCCAATGTCTTACCATTAACTGAGTAAGTCCTGTCCTGATTCAGTCTAACAAAATGCATCACCTCACATTTATCTAAATTAAACTCCATCTTGACATGCATCAGCCTAGTGGCCCAATTGATCAATATCCTGTTGCAGTCTGAGATAACTTTCTTCACTGTCCACTATGCCTCCAATCTTGGTGTCATCTGCAAAATTACTAACCAAGCCTCCTATATTCTCATCCAAATCATTAATATATTAAGTAGTGCAGTTACATCAACTGTGTATTCCTCCCATCCCAGTTCTAACATTGGTGACATTGCTCGAGACAGTGATGTGTCTGGCTGGGTTTCATGCACTCCTGGTAGCATTCCATCTGTTTGACGATGATTTCTGGTCTCTACATCAAAGCTACTAACAGAATTGCAAAGACATAATGGTTCTTATTTCACTGTTTTGTCTTGTTCTCATTTCCTTTTTAAAAATGTCAATTTCATTATCAAAGCATTAAGTTTGTCTTTTCCGAGCAATGAAATTGATGTTGTTTCCTTAAATTTAGTGCAGGCATTTTAAATTCTGTATCATTTAATATCTATACCCCATGCCATGCCATTGGGGAAGCCTGAGATCCATTTTCTGCTTACACGTAACTTCAGAGTGATCTGATCCTGGAGATTGCAGTAGCCATTTTTGTGTTGCCCATAGCTGTCATTTTCTGCCATCCATAATATCCAAATGTCAATAACAACCCAGGATTATTGGGGGGGAATTGGACATTTTAATTAATTAATTAAGCCTAGAAGTGGGCTTTCTTTGAGCAGCTAGCTGAAGAGAAGAATGTTAGAGACTTGAGACAAAGTGTCCATTGCGATTGATGATGTTATATTTTTGGCAACTGCAACAGGCAGACTGGAGAACAGGAGGAGTTTGGGGGAAGCGATGGGGGGGAGAGGGGTGGGTTAGACGCAGGGGAGCCAAAGTAGTACATTTGTGAATTGTAGATCTTTCAAAAACAGCTGATTTAAGAGTTGTAGATAGAACTGGCAGCTTATCTATTTTGTATGACATTGAATGTTAGAAAATTAGGCTGTGATTCTCCCAAAAGTGCTGAATTGATGGGAGAACTGTTCTAAATCCTGACTTTTTTCTCAGTTCAGCTTCTCTCCTGAATCTCCACGCTCAGTGCACTGCAGAGATCCAATCATGAATATCATTAAATGCTCAGGGAACAAGACTTGTTTGTGCTAAAGAGCCTGAAATCGGCAGGATGAGCGGGAACCTGCGCATGTGCACATTGTTGAGAGATTGCTGAAAAGACTTACCAGCAGCCAGATCAGTGACATGCTCACATTGCTGGCCACCACAGCCACACCCCCCAAACATCGCTGCCTCATTGCCATCCTGGCTTCCCCCATACACAGACATGGCTGCCCGCTCACTTCATGCCCCCATGGATCTGAATAATGCGGGTATGCAATCCCTCCATCCCTTGAACATATTGTCCTCACCGCGACCTTGCAGAGAACCAGCGTTGTGCTGACATGCGCAATCCAGCTTGTGATCATTCCCTCTCTTCAAAGGGAGTCTTGACTATTGTATCCGCCCTGAACACAGTTGAATGGCAGCCAATTAACACCCCAAGGGATAAATGACACTCAACAGAATGCAGCCCTCAAAACCTCTGACAAATATTTGTTGCCAACGGGCCCTTGGCTGTCACACTTACTACGTCTGCACTCTCTGAATAAGCCAGAGCTGTACATAAACTGCAGGAATGGACACGTAGCCAGTCATGCCACGAAAATGACTGCACAGAAACCGGCTCCTAGATTTTTGGAGGCAGACCAGCAGCCACGGAGGAGAGGTGTGATCGTCTGTTCTCTGGCCAGGGCCCTAACCCATGGAGTGCAAGTGCAACAGCATTGTGGGAGGAGGTGGCAGAAGTGGTGAATGTCAGGAAACTGACACTGCTCTCTGACTGGCAGTGTCACAAAAAAATGTACGATCTTTTGCGAGCAGCAAGGATGAGTGAACATCCCTCTTGGAACCCCGCATGTGCTTGGCATATATCTCCAACCCTGCTTAGACACCTACAGTGCATGCAACAAGTGACCGTTTTTCCAGGAACAGAATCGAACCCCTTTCCCTCACCCCTAAACGAGCACCCTTCAGTAGTGACCACTTTCCCTGAAATTATCAGCACAACGCCCAGGACACAGACATGCATTGCACACCATGCACTGCAATATGTTAATGCTTGCTATCCATCTTATATTCCCACAGGAAAAGAAAATCTGCAATGCATAGGAGACAACACAGACTGGTGGTGGTGTGCCTGACCTGTGGCAGCTGAGTGTGCTATGGAGCTGGCAGGGGGTGATAGGCCATACTGAATGGTCAGTGACAGCCAGATTGGCATACAATATGTATGTGAGCAGAAGTGCACCCTCAACCTTGGCCCTCCTCTAAATAACTGTGATGCTAGAAGGAATGTTTTGCCTCCCTCACCTTAATGTGTGTTCTTTTTTTCAGCTCTGGATCCAGAGGAGCCTGGCCCTTTGGGTGTTGCTACTGTCCCCACTGCTCTGGAGTAAACTGCCCATGATGCCCTGGATGACAGCTAAGAGAGAGGCACTGAGGGCAGCAACACCGAAGCGTCACTAGCACATATCACACAATCTATCAACACAGAGTTTCACCACGGAGGGTACCTTTAGTGTTGAGACTTCTAGGTCACGATCTGGTGAGCACATCACAGTCACTGATGCACATAGGTGGAGGTGGCGCATCTGCGGGTTCGGGCTCACGGATATCTTCCGGAGGCCAGGATTCAGCTGTTCCCTGGGTTTGTTCCTCCAAAGGCTGGTGGAGATGCAGCCCAGGGAGTTGTGGAAAAGCTGTCAGCAACCAATATGTGACTGCAAGGCTGTTTAGGCGAGTCAAACAGAGTGCTGTTGCAGGAGGTGGTGCAATTGTAGCTTGAGACCCAGTTGAACACTGCAAGGATGGTGACTGCAGTGGAAAGTTTGGCTCAGGAGTCTGTCCTTGTACGTGACAGGGTCCAGGCAATCCTAGAGACACTACAAGCCATGGGCGAGTGTATTTCCAGTATCCAGGAAAAGCAGCGTTTGATGGCCATAACTGTTGGGGGCAAAAGTGTTGAGACACTACTAGCCATAGCTAAGACTCCTGCTGACATTCTGAAGACACAGCAGGCCATTGCTGTGAGCCTCAACAACTTAGCTCAGGCTCAGAGGGCTGCTGCTGAGGGGTGCCAGAGCCTGGTTTGCTCTCAGAATGCTGTAACAGAGGGTCTCCAGAGTTTGGCCGTGTCAGAGGGCCAAGGCAGAAGCATTTAGGCCTCCAGGACTGGCAGAGTCAGGTGATGCCAAGCTTCAGGAACTCGGTCCAGCTACCCTGGCATCCCTTGTATTGCCCCCAGGGCCTCTGGGCACTCCAAGAATGGAGGAGGGACTTGAGGCCATGCCAGTGTCTTCCACTCATGAGATCTCTGAAGTCCAGAGATCTTCTGATTTCCCCCTTCCTCATACCAAGACATTTCAGGGCCAGTGAGATGAACCAGGTGACACACAGTGCCATCCGCGAGTCAGCCAGGGCCCTCCAGATCATGGCCACACAGGGGACATCTGCCAAGGGCATCATAAGCAACGGGGCATGCATCAAGCTGGACACTTCCATCTCCAATGTACATTTTGGGGTAGCATCCACAAGAAGCAGTAGACAGCACAAAGTTAGAAAATTGTAGTTCACTAGAGGGCATGGGCGAAGGTCAGCATCAGTCAGGATTTGGTAATCATTTATGTTAAGAGCACAAAAAATTGTTAATTGCTCATCATACTGTAACTATTGTGTCTCTGATTCTCTTTTCCTCCTCCACAGCCTAGTGTTTCAACTTCTAAACCTAGAAGTGCTGTCGGTTGAGCCTTTCAGATTTCAGCCCACATTTCAGAGTGTCTTCCCCAACGTCCATCAACCCTTGGTGCAAATGCCAACACCACCACCACCACCCCACCCTCCTCCCTCCCTCCAACCTTGGCCAAAAAAACATGTCCCTAACCCATACAGCTATGTGGGCCAGAGTGGCAGTGTGCATTCGGAATACAGGTAGGAGTCAGGTTTGCATTGCATCAGGGGCAGGATCCAGAGTGCACCATAGCGAGGCGTTTGATAAAGTCCCCCATGCAAGACTTCTTGAGAAAGTGAGAGAGCATGGGATCTGAGGGGCGCTATTGCCTTGTGGATCCAGAACTGGTTTGCCTGCAGAAGGCAGAGAATGGTTGTGGATGGATCTTTTTCTGCATGGAGGTTGGTCACCAGTGGAGTGCCCCAGGAATCTGTTCTAGGACCCTTGCTGTTTGTCATTTTCAGAAATGACCTGGATGAGAAAGTGGAGGGATGGATTGGTAAGTTTGCTGACGACACGGTGGTTGGTAGTGTTGTGGATACTCTGGAGGGATGTCAGAAGTTGCAGCAAGATACAGATAGGATGCAAAACTGGGTAGAGAAGTGGCAGGTGGACTTCAATGTGGATAAATGTGTAGTGGTCCATTTTAGCAATCCAATGGGATGAAGGGGTACAATATCAAGGGTAGGAGTCTTAGCAGTGCAGAGGATTAGAAGGACCTTGGAGTCTGGGTCCATAGAACTCTTAAATCAGCCTCACAGGTGGAGGATGTGGTCAAGAGGGCGTATGGTATATTAGCCATTATTAATCGAGGGATTGAGTTTAGAAGGCAGGAGATAATGCTGCAACTTTATAAAACCCTTGTCAGACCCCACTTGGAGTACTGTGCGCAGTTCTGGTCGCCTCACTACCGGAAGGATGTGGAAGCTATTGATAGGATGCAGAGGAGATTTACAAGGATGTTGCCTGGATTGGGTGGCATGCCTTATGAGGATAGGTTGAGGGAGCTAGGTCATTTCTCCGTGGAGAAACAAAGAATGAGAAGTGACCTGACAGAGGTTTATAAGATGTTGAAAGGTATAGATAGGGTGGATTCTCAGAAGCTATTTCCCAGGGCTGAAATGGTCGCTACGAGAGGACACAGATTTAAGGTGCTAGGTAGAGGTCCAGAGGAGATGTCAGGGGTAAGTTTTTCACTCAGAGTGGTGAGTGAGTGGAATCGGCTGCTGTCGGTGGTGGTGGAGGCGACCTTGTTGGGGTCTTTTAAGAGACTTCTGGATGAGTAAATGGGATTTAAAGGGATTGAGGGTTATAGAGAGGCTGGGAGGTAGGAATATGATTGTGGGCCGAAGGACCTGTTTGTATTGTAATTTTTTATGTTCTATGAGTCGTCGTAATCCTCCAGCCTTCAACGAAGACTCACAATCATTGCCAGCCTAGGTGCATTAATAGGATCGGATGTTTCTGGGGGATAGCATGGTGGGATGTCAGGAGCAGGGGAAGGGTGATGTGGTTGTTCGAGGCCGAAATTGGTTTGGTGGGGGAATAGTGGCTGCACTTGCTTCTGGGGTGTGGTGGATATGTGTTGGTTACACCCTCCTCATTGCACAGCACCAGCTAGGTAAAGCAGGCCCTTGCTGCCGTTCCTTGCAGGACACCTGCCATTGCTGCCTGCTGTATTTCCTCCAGCTCATATGGTGGGGCATCCAACTCATCCCCTTGCTGCTGCTCCTTCTTCTCCTCCTGCTCTAGCTGGTCTCTACTGGGTGATGTTGTGCAGAGCACAGCAGAAGATAATGATGCGAGAAGCACACATAGGGGCATACTGAAGCCCCCCCGCCTCCCCAGAGCGCCCCAAGCAGCAGAACCGCATCTTCAGCAGGCCAATGCACTGCTCAGCAATGGACCAGGTGGCTGCATGGGTCTTGTTGTAGTGGGTCTTTGTCTCGGTCTGGCACCTCTGCATGGCTGTCTTCATGCAAGTAATCTTTGTCACCTAGGTTTGTCAGCCGTCCTGGGAGCCTGGGCTAGTCTTCAGAGAGCCCAGAGATGTCTGACTGCCAGATCACAAAGCTGTCATGGACACTCCCTAAGTAGCGTGCATTGACCAGTATGATCTTCAGCCGATGGTTGCAAACAATTTGGATGTTCAGGAAGTGGAACCCCTTCCGGTTCCAAAATTGCTGCGTCCCTGTATGGGAAGCATGCAAGGCAGTGTATGTGCCATCCCTCATGCCCCTGCACATTTGGAATCCCAGCGGTAGATGTAAAGTCAAGAGTCCACATTGAAATTAATGAACTGTCACACACATCTGTGCATGTAGGCCTGGAAGATTCCATCTAGGTTGCCCCTGGAAGCCTGGAATGACCCGACGGCATAGAAATTGAGGGCTGCCATCACCTTCATGTCCACAGGGAGCAAAGACCCACTGCTGTCTTGAGGTGCTAGGTGTGAGAGCACCTCACAAACGTGATGCACTAAGATCTTAGACAGGCACAGCTGGCAATGGCACATCTCCTCCAGGAAGGCCTTGAAGGAATTGGGGGCCTGTACCTCCTTGGCCTCAGCACCTTCCGCCTCTTGGGAGCCTGCTTACCCACCTCCTGGCCTTCAGTGGCAGTTCTCTGTCCTCCTGAGAGTCTGGTGATGGCTGCTCTTGTGGTGGTCTCTCCACCACCTACCACTTCCTGAATTGCTGTCTCATCCTCCTCCTCTGCCTCAGCTGCCACCAACATGGCCAGCTCCAGATCAAGCAAACTGAGATCCATCTGCACTGGGGTTTGGAAAGAGCACAGAGTGACAGATTGTTATCATTGGCTGCATCAACCCAGCACCATCGCAATCCCTCACTTGGGCCAGCATCCCCACTTGTGAGAGCTGGCAACCCCACACAATCCATGGTGCCATGTGTGGCCTGATTGGGATTGTGTGAGATTCCTATTATGATAAATGCTGGCACAGATTATGCAGGTCGGTGTGCAGACGTGGGCAATGCGCACTCTTGAGCCATTGCTATGTATGCAACTGCAGCATCTGTTACAGGCATGTTTTGCTGATTCGTGTCACAGGGCAGGGACATACTGCTAATGAGCAGCAGGTGTGTGCCCGATGATAGCAGATTTCATGCAGTCCATGTCTGAACCTCTGGATCTTGATTTGGAACAGCAGCTGCTTCATCTGGTTCGATTCACTCAGCACAGAGTACACTCCTCCCCCACCCCAGAACACAGCACTTAGTAGAGTCTGTGACCACACTGCACAGCAAGACAATACCACTGCACAGTGTTGTGGAGGGGGAAGGTGAGCGGGAGCCTTCAAGGCTGCTTTCCACAATGCACTTCAGTGCTACATGGAGAGGAGGGGAAGGGAGAGCCCTTAAGACTGCCTCCCACAATGCATTTCAGCACCGCCCAGGAGAGAGGGTGGGGTGGAGAGCGGGACTCCCTGATGGAACTTCACCCAGGGAGCTGTGAGAAAAAATAGAAACCAGCTCCAACGTGCCCCCCCCACCACCCCAGATATCTCTGGTCCATGACCAACACGTAAAGGCAGCAGGAGGAAGGCTATTAGGCATCTTCAGGGCCTGCCTGCAACATCCACCATGCTCCACTAGCAACGCTTACCTCTTCATGCCAGTTCAAGGCTGCCATGCCAGGTTGCGACTTTTAAATACCTATTCTGATTCATGCCAAAATTATATCATGCCAAAGAGGCAGGAGATGCAGACATGGAGGGAGATTGCCATGTGGATTCCGATAATGGCATACAAAGATATGTAAACTCATGCTAAACAATGTGAGTTTACATTGGCACATAGGTTTTCTGCAGGTTCCTGGCAGCATCATTTTTCCCCGGCTAGGAGATGTACGTACATTGTAAAAGCTGTCACGGAACCCACAAAATGGCCAACACACGCAACTCCTAGCCCAACCTGACAGAAAAGTTACAGGTCACAATGGAGAATCATGGCCTTAATTACTGACATGGAGAATCAAATGTCTGTCAGTGCCTGCGAGTCTGTTTGTGTCCATACAATTATGAACACAATTGTAAATAAAACATTGATTGAGACTGGGAGAATTATTTCTTAGTTTTAGCATCTTTTAAAGCTGTGTAGTGTTTGATTTTCTCAAAGACATTGTGCCATTTTGGCTAAATTAATTCATTTTGGAAAGAATGGACCAAATACACTCATTTTGTTCTGTACTTGTAATCATATGAATTGGAGTACAGAATGAGGCATCATTGGTAATTCTACTGCAATATTAGTAAAGACCTTGTAAAATTTGCTGATAGAGCTGATCTTTTATCTCTTCAAAAGTCAAGAAATCAACAAAAAGTAAATTTAAAATAAATTTATTATTGCATATCACCTGTTGATGGGACTAATCAAAACAAGCAAGCAGCTCCAAAATACTGTTCAATGTTATGGAAGAATAGCTTACTGAGGATGAGCAATGATGGAACTCATTGTGTTTGTTTTTTTTCCCATTTTTTGAAATGGAGATCAAAGTGAAAGTAGATGCTAGGGAAACTAAGTAAGTATATTAGTGCTGCAGGTTTTATAGTTAATAACATGCAGGAAATTGCTTGATTCATTGTGGACTGAAGGAATTTATGCTCAGTTCCAAGTTGATCAAACTTTCTGATTTTTATATTCTGTCACCGTGTGAAAGATCTTCAAAACATCTAGATCTTTGGAGACACTTCTGGGGTGGGAGAGATTTCAAAGGGCATGTTTAAACCTGCATTAATTAATAGATCAGAAAATTAACAGACATTGGATTATATTGCTGACTTGGAGAAGATTCGTCATTTGGCAAAACCTATGTGGAAGAGGGAAAGTAGGATTTCTTAATCACAAGATGTTACTTTTAATTTCACACTAGTTTTGAAATAACATTTAAATTTTGGATTGAAGAGCAGCTATACAAACTCCCATCATAAAACTCAAGAAAATAAAAGACTTGCAAGTAGCTACAAAATTGTGATACATAATTCGAGGAATTGTTTAAATCAATTATGGCATGTTTTATAGCTCTGATTAGTCAATGGTTTTTAAAAATAAATCTTTTTCTTTTTACAGCAGCAAAGTTCTAATTTGCCACAGATGGATTCTTCATCTCCATCACCAAATCCAGTTTCTCCTGTGCCATTGAACAATAATAACCCAACCAGTGCCCCAAGATTTGGAACAGTCATTCCCAATCGGATTTTTGTCGGAGGAATTGATTTTAAAGTCAGTTGTTTTGTATATTTGAATTTTTTAGTAAAATAATAATTGCAACTAAATAGAAGTTTGTACATTCAAGACTATTTGTGTTTCAGGCGGCTTTTTCTTCCCTCCACAGACAAATGAAAATGATTTAAGAAAATTTTTTGCTCAGTATGGAACAGTTAAAGAAGTCAAAATAGTAAATGACAGAGCTGGAGTTTCTAAAGGGTGAGTATAAAAGAAATTTGATTTTTTTTAAAAAAAATTATAGATCACCTCAAAAATGGTGTGAGGAAGAGCTAAAGGTACATGGAAGAAAGACATAAATATACAGATCAAAAACTTTGATTCAGTTTATCAGGGATACAGTTAAGCATTTCCAGGAGTATACATAATTCGGGAAATACTTATATACTGAACTTTTTTAATTCAGTGTCATGGGTCAAGATTCTCCCACTTTGGTAGCGGCTGGGATTCTCTAGTCCTGCTAGTGTGAATGGAGATTTGGCTGAGTGCCAAATTCTCCATTCTCACTGGCAATGGTGAAGAGGTGTGTGACATTAGAAAATTTCAGCTAAGAGTTGACATTATTAGATATCTTCTAGTTTTTCTTTCTTGTATCCTAGACTCCTCATCTGGGCAATCTGTGGTCCAGAGATCCTATGTGATCTGTCTGGATTCTGAGCGTGGTCCATGAGACAATTTGTTAACAGTTGCCACATTTCTCTGATATCCGTCCGCATTGTTTTTTTCCTACTGCTGTGACTGAATTATATGTATGTAACACAACACCAAGTAAAGTCAGGTGCATATTGATTGCACATGACATCGACTGTGAGAGCCATGTGCTGCCTCTACATCTAAAGTGTAAACTTTAACCATTTGAAGTTGACAGTTCTATTAATATATAAATTATTAAGCATTTTTGGTAACTCGTCATGAAATATTCAGTATGTTAAATGTTTTTGATCTTTATCATTGTGTCATGGTTGGTGAACAAGCCTGATTTCAATCTTGCAGCCTACTTAAATGGTGGAGGGTCATTTCTGTGGCTGACTCAGTAGCTTAGGAAGTTTCCCACAACTGCAATATATCAAATGCACTTCATACTTACTCAGTTTCATAAATTCGTGTGTGAATTTCTATGGCTAATGAGGTGAGGTATGTTTATATTTCATAGTTGTACAGGACTTGGCAATTCCCTGAAGTTCTGTGTCCAAAAATAAAATACTTGATACTGAGCAAGATTGTTGCCAGTAAGCAAATTTCTGGTAAGGTGGTGTAAAAACCCACCATCGCTCCTGATGAGCTGAATGCCACTTTTCCCACACACAGTCATTCTCTGCCAAATGCAGGGAAAATTCTGTTTGTTGTTCACTGAAAACGTAGAAAAGTGCAGGATAGGAACAGACTCTCCAGCCCATGATGTTATGCCAAATATGGATCAAATTAAACTAATCCCTTCTGTCTGTCTTTGGTCCTTATCCCTCTATTTCTGGCAAATTCGTTTGCTTATCTATAAGCCTCTTAAATGCCCGTATCATATCTGTCTCCACCACCATCCCCCAGCAGAATGTCCCAAATACCTAGCATCATCTGTGTAAAAAGACTTGCCCTCATGTCCCTGGGCAAGCTCCCACAGTACACTTGTTCTACATAGCTTGGCTGAGTGGCACATCTTTGGCCAGTTTACTGTCTCCTAAGCGCTCTGTAAGGTGCAGACATGGCCAAGACTTCATGGCCTTGTATCCAACTTGATCAATGGCAACTAACTGTCCGCACACATCCAAAGGGCTGAAGCTCTCTCCTGAAGCAGTGTGCTCTTGCTCACTATCAAAGGGGAAAGTTATACTTGCTCACTCGGTCAGAGGTGCAAGAAAACCATAGCAGTCACTGAATGTGGAGGTCTGCCTGCCAAGGGTTAACTGCTGAGCAGCAATCAGTAGTATTTTCAAACATCAGTAGTGATTTAGTGGGTATAAATGAGTGAACCGTCACTACTGTTAATTGAGCATGTTAATTGAGTTGTAGCTGAACAGTCCCAGCTGCAACTGAATTTTCATTACTGACAAGCCTCCCCTCAGAGATTAGCTTGCCAAGTCTTTTGTACTTTGAGAGTAGTTGTGATTCGTATCATCATGATGTCACATCGCTGTTGGTAGATTTTTGAATGTGGAAGGATTTATTGCTGTGGGGTGCTCGATTTAATGAGATGCTATGTATTGAAATGAGGCTCCTGGTTTTACATAATGGGAAACCTATTATGTCACTGACAGAGGCAGGAGATAATCATGGCAAGACTTCCAGGCAATCTAAAATGCAGTTCTGGTCTCTCATGAGATTTTCCGCTCCCATTGCCAAACTTGCCCAAACAGAACAGGAATGACTTTGGAATTATCTGCATTTGAATTCTGATTTGGGCATTGTGTCTGTCTGTCTCGTGGATCAAAGATTGAACCAGCTGCTAAAAATCAGAGTAGAAAGAAACTGGTTTGAGAATTAACAAAAGATTTTGATTTTAGAAATGTGAAAGGGAGTATTTGGTTTAGGAGTGAGCACATATATGCTGGGGGAGAGAAAGTATTCACATTTGGAGAAGTGTTTTTCACAAAGTGAAGAAATGAAAGTGAATGGGGGTCTGATTAACTTCTGAAGTATAATGATGGACAAATCTTTGCGAGGAAAGGAAGTATTTATAGAGTTTAATGGGTCTGACTTTTCTGTTAGCACTCGAATCCAGTATCTGAGTTCAAAGCCGAAGAAAAGGACATGGAAACATTTGATGACTTGTGGAAGAGGTGTTAGCATGTGGCTGCTCTACACATAAGACAGGAAGAACATGATAGTGCCTTGTGTTCTAATCCCTGGATGTATACTGATAAATACACAAAGGGAAAATGGCCTAAACAATAGGCTTTTCTTGTTCTGGGCATTTTAAATCAGATATCTATAAGAGAGAGGCATCAAGAGCATGGAGGACTTAGAAAAGTAAATTACATTTTTCCAATGTGCCCTACCAATTTTCAATCCTTTTGACCTTTTGTTGACCTTTTGATCTGAGATTTTGGAAAACATTCAATGCCCTCTTAAACTGGCAAGAGTGACTAGAATTCAGCCTCTAATTATGGCAGCAGAGCCCTACATATTGGAGGTCTTGTACATCCAGAAAAATCTTGTCTTGGTCTAATAGTTAAAACACAAAAAATATCAGATAGAATGCACTGTGGCCAAGCCTTCTCTGATTAATACCAATGTAGGGTAAGAGTTGACAATAGAATAAGTTAACAAAATGAGAAGAACTAGGAGCAGGCCTGCTCACCATATCCCTTAATTCCTTTACTGTTCAAAAATCTGCATTTGCCTTAAAAGCATTCAACAAGACAGTCTCAAGTGGTTCACTGGAGAGGGAGTTCCACAGACTCACAAACCTTTGGGTAAAGAAATTCCTCTTCAACTCAGTCTGAAATCTACACCTCCTTATCTTGAGGCCATGCCCCCTAGTTCTAGTTTCACTCGCCAGTGGAATCAACAAAACAAAGTGTTCTGTTCCACAATGTTTTCTACATTTATATTTTTAAATATATGAGCAGCTATCTGAATGCTTAAAAGTGAATTCAAAGTTAATGGAAAATATAATAACCAAAGGGATACAAATACTGCAGTTCCAAATAACGTTATGAGATATTTAAGAAAGTGAATCAGGCGTATTGAAACTGAATGGTAAGAAGACAACTTTGGAAGTAACAAGTTAAAGAAAACATCACAGAAACTGACCTTTAACAATTCTAGTCAAGGAAATTTGAATGGCCAAGGTAATAGAAGTTAAGATGGCAATTCACACAAGTGATTTCTGTGAAGGGTTTCTATGCTGTTTATTATGTGTAAACAACATGGGCATGGAAAGTAAGCTTATGAGTACTATGCAAGACTAAAGGGTGCTACTTTTTTTTCTTTTGTGACCAGGTATTCATTATTTTCCCCCAAGTCCAAACCCAACCCAGATGAACTTTCAGTAATACTAGTAGCATTTGCAGCTAGTTCTTAACAGGGAAGTAAGAACAGTTAAGAACTAGTATTCCAGTGGAAATTGCTGGTTAATGCTGATGATTGTACCAATAAACCAGTGGGCAATCCCAGGAATGCTGGTGATTTATATAGTTCAAAGATTTGCAGATTAGGTTGATTGGCTATACTAAATTGATTCTAGTATCAGAATTAGCAGGGTAAATATGTGAGTTTATGGGAATAGGGCTTGTGGGTTGTGATTAGTGCAGACTCCTAATTGCCTTCTGCATTGTAGAGATTCTATGATTCTATAACCTATACTGGTTTTAACTGGTCATGTTTCCTGATTATTCACACTTATTTAAGTGATTATGCATTTATTTGTCGCAAAGATTGGTGCAGATTTGAGCATCAACTGAGGTCAAAAACTCCCCAGTTCAATGTGTATTTTTGAGGATAGAAAGAAATGCTCAATATTTTCACCAATCTGTAGATTTTCAGCTGAACAAAATACTTCAGGGAAAATTTTCCTATCCTGCCCACAATGGAAATCATAGTGGGCGAGGGGGCAGACCATGCAAAAATCCATTGACCTTGGACATGATTTTCCGGTTTTGGGGTGAGCACAGCCAGAAAACCTTGCCCTTAGTATGTGTGAAAGCTGTGCAAATTCTATTGTGAAAAATCTAAACATACAAAATTAACATTCATCATTGATCCCAGCCAAAAGAAACACTCAGAATGAAGGTTTCAGTAAAGGCACAATTTTATTCCTAGAAAAAAACACAAAAACCCATGCACATTATCATAATGTTGATTTATTACAAGTTGAATTTGCAGATGGTTCAGATCCATTATTTTCTGTTACATAACTGACTGTATTCTTTGAGACCTCTCTGCCCCTGAAGCATGCTGAAGGTGGAGAAGAAAAAGAGAAAATGTAAGCATTGACTAATTGAAATCACTGATTCATTAAAGTTTAGCAAATAACAATTTTATCCTCTGGCCTGTCATTCTCTCCCACTGAGTTCCAGACTGCCCTGGAACGTAGAAACGTAGAACAGTATAGGCCCTTGGGCCCTCAGTGTTGTGCGAAGCTATGTTCAATCTTCTTTTATAAGAAGGCATATGGAGTCTTAGCTTTTATTGGTAGGGGGATTGAATTTCGGAGCCGCAGCATCATGTTGCAACTGTACAAAACTCTAGTGCGGCCGCACTTGGAGTATTGTGTGCCGTTCTGGTCGCCACATTATAAGAAAGATGTGGAGGCATTGGAGAGGGTACAGAGGAGGTTTACCAGGATGTTGCCTGGTATGGAGGGGCAGGTCCTATGAAGAGAGGTTGAAGGATTTGAGGTTGTTTTCGTTAGAAAGGAGGCGGCTAAGAGGGGATCTTATTGAAGCATATAAGATGATTAGAGGTTTAGATAGGGTGGACAGTGATAGCCCTTTTTCCTAGGATGGAGAAAGCTAGCACGAGGGGACACAGCTTTAAATTAAGGGGGATGAGTTATAGGACGGATATCAGAGGTAGGTTCTTTACTCAAAGAGGGATTAGGGAGTGGAATGCCCTGCCTGCAGCTGTTGTAGATGCGCAAAGTTTGGTGGCATTTAAGAGGTTAATTGATAAGTATATGGAAGAGAAGGGAATGGTTTAGTTTGGAGGGGCATTGCTTTTTATTTTGGTCGGCACAACATCGAAGGCCGAAGGGCCTGTTCTGTGCTGTATTGTTCTATGTTCTAAGATCAAGCTATCCCATTCCCTATCATTCTGGTGTTCTCCACGTACCTATCCAATAACTGCTTGAAAAGTTCCTGAAGTGTCTGACTCCGCTATCACAGCAGGCAATGTATTCCACACCCCAATCACTCTCTGAGTTAAGAATCTACTCTGGGCATCCCTCCTATATCTCCCACCATGAACTTTATACCGCCTAGTAACTGCTACATCACCCGAGGAAATAGCCTCTGTACATCCACTCTATCTATCCCCCTCATCATCTTGTAAACCTATTAAGTCACCTCTCATCCTCCTCCGCTCTAAAGAGAAAAGTCCAACTCTCTCAACCTTTCCTCAGAAGACCTATCCTCCAAACCAGGCAGCATTCTGGTAAATCTCCTCTGCACTCTCTCCAATGCTTCCACATTCGTCTTATAGTGAGGTGACCAGAACTGCACACAATATTCCAAATATGGTCTCACCAAGGTCCGTTATAGTTGCAGCGTAACCCACGGCTCTAAAACTGAAACCCCCTGTTAATAAATGCTAACACACTATAAGCCTTCTTCACAGCTCTGTCCACTTGAGTGGCAACCTTCAGAGATCTGTGGATATGGACCCCAAGATCTCTGTTCCTCCAAATTCCTCAGAATCCTGCCATTGACCCTGTAATCTGCATTCAAGTTTGTTTTACCAAAATGAATCACCTCACACTTATCGGGGTTAAACTCCATCTGCCACTTTTCTGCCCATCCTATCAATGTCTCTTTGCAGCCTGCAAGAGCCCTCCATCTCATTCACTACTCCAATCTTGGTGTCATCAATAAATTTACTAACCCACCCTTTAGCATCCCTCTTCCTAGTCATTGATAAAAATCACAAATAGCAGAGAACCCAGCATTGATCCCTCTGGGATACTGCTGGTAACTGGCCTCCAGTCTGAAAATTTTCCCTCCACCACAACTCTTGTCTTCTATGAGACAGCCAGTTACTTATCCAATCAGCCAAAGTTCCTTTTATCCCACACCCCCTTACCTTCTTTGAGTCTATCAGGGGAATCTTATCAAATGCCTTACTAAAATCCATGTATATGACATCAACTACTCTACCTTCATCTACCTGGGTGTGGGAAGGAATATATGTGTCTGTGTGTAAGGTCTACAATATAGACTAATTATAATATGTATTAGAAAGTATGGGCAGAACTTTAGCAAAATTTGTCAATATCAGGCCCTGACTGAAAACTAGCACATGTTTCTCCAGAAGCACAGCTTAGTTTTCACACCAAGTTTTCAGGCATTGCTGCACAGAAAGTCTGGGGACATGCACCATCACTCTGGCAGAGAGAGCCTGATGGAGCTGGCAAGGCTGGCCCCAGAACAATTGGGACATCATCTTTGGCCTTAGCCCAATCTGTGTTAAAAACATACTGTGTGCTTTAAAAAAGATGTCAGTCTTCATCTGGCTGTTCTTCCCCGGATTGCAGTCAGTCAACATTCTGACACTTAGCTGAACCCCCCAAATCTTGACACCTTTGACTCATTTTGGGGGGGCAGGGGGAGATGACAGTGCATGATAGGAGGGTGGCGGGGCAGCAGAGAATTACCAGTCCAGGTAGAAGGTTATAAGACGATTAGAGGTTTAGATAGGGTGGACAGTGATAGCCTTTTTCCTAGGATGGAGAAAGCTAGCACGAGGGGACATAGCTTTAAATTAAGGGGTGATAGTTATAGGACGGATGTCAGAGGTATGTTCTTTACCCAGAGGGTGGTAAGGGTATGGAATGCCCTGCCTGCTGCAGTTGTAGATGCGCCAAGTTTGGTGGCGTTTAAGAAGTTAGTAGATAAGTTTATGGACGAAAATGGAATGGTTTAGGTTAGAGGGTCATTGCTTTTTCCTAATTGGTCGGCGCAACATCGAAGGCTGAAGGGCCTGTTCTGCGCTGTTACGTTCTATGTTCTAAGCCTTACCCATTGTCATTTTTAATGGGAGGAATGATGCTGGAAAGCTAATTCTAATATCAAACACACACATCTCTCATCCCCCTCATTTTCATATATTCAATGCCACCTGTACCATTCACACCCCCCCCAGTACTTGTTTCTCACATTCATTCACCTCTCACATTCACAAATACGCTCGCGTCTCATTCATACACGTTTACAATTCTCTTACATTCACAAAACGCTCATGTCTCTCATTCATACACTGCTCATTTGCTTTTCATGTTCACGTATGCTCCACATCCTCCATGCATCCAAACACCCTTACGCCCAAAACCTCACACATAAAAACATGCTCACATATCTCTCTCCTCTGCCTTACTTCTTTCCCAAGGCCCAAACCACACTTTCTCATTCCTGAAGCATTGAACTACACAGCTGCATTCCCATGACCTGGATCCCACCAGTTCCTTTCCTGAGACCTAAATGCTACCAGCTCCTTTCCTGAGGAACCCCACCAAACCCCCTTTTCTCAATACTGCCAGCCAGCTTCTGGTTCAGCTGTCTCCTGCTCACTTGGCATGGCTGTTGACCATACAAATCAAATGAGCCAATCAGAATATGGTTCTTGGAGCATTGGATACTGAGAGGTTGATCAACCTAAAGACATCTAGATCTTACTGTAGCCATTTGATTTCTCCAATTCTTAATAATTTTTGCACATTTGAATCTGCGTTTACCAATCATGTTGCAGCCACCAGCTGCAAAGACTCCCTGGAGAGCCTTCACGGACCCTCTCCTCATAGCTGAAGGTAGGAACCTTCAACTATGGGCACAGCTGTCAGGACAAAGTGAGGATTTCAGTGGCAGCATGGCAGGAGCTTAGGGCAGCTTGAAGCCCCTGAGGGTGGGGGCAGCACCCCTCAAACTTGAGAAGCCTCATGCAGAGAGAGAGAAGCAGGTCAAACCTAAACACATCTGGTGAGTACTGCTTTAGAAGCCGAGGCCCTGACTAGCACTGAGATCTGAAGTATTGGCAATGAATGTTATTTGTAAATGTTGTTTCTTTGAATTCTGCTTTCCTTGGATAGTTTGTACTGTTCTGATGCTAGTAGATTAAAGGAACCTTGTTTTTTAATCTTTTGCTTAAATTACATACTATGTTTGCTAAGTACCATTATTTTCTCAATCAACTGCAGTTAAAGGAATGACATCCAGCAACTCTAAGTAAACCTGAAAAGGTTGTACAACTTCTAAGCGATGGTGTACCTCTGATATTTAAGGATGACATCAGGTTGGTAGTGAGAGATGATATAGGTTCTGTGGAAAAAGGGTTGAATCCATTTACAAAGAACAAAGAACAAAACGGCATGGGAAACAGGCCTTTCAGCCCTACGAGCCCGCGCCGCCACCCGGATGTTCCCACCTCTACCTGCAATCCCTGTCCATGTTTATAGATCTATGGATTAAAAACCAAATTTGAGACAATTTAATGAGAATTTGTTTTGCCAGCTAGTCTAAGAAAACATCTTTGGGATGTGGGAGGAAACCGGAGCACCCGGAGAAAACCCACACAAGCACAGGGAGAATGCGCAAACTCCCACAGACACAGGCCCAGATCCATGCATCTGCACAGCACAGCGATAGTTACTGAGCTGTCGTGTTGCCCATCAAATGGTCCAAGTCAAGCATACACTAATGACGTGAAGCACTAGGATACTCTCGAAAAAAATCCAAGAGCAGCCCTCTCACGACCCATCGCGTGTATGCCCCTTGTTAGACAACAAGGTGGACCAAAGCACCTGTAGGATAAAAACAAGTACATCAATATCATCATCTATTTACATACTTCCCAGGGACTCCCAAGGCTCATGATCCCTATTTTAAATCAGTTTTCTATATCCCTCCATTCCCATTCTGTTCATGTGCCCATCTAAGTATTTCTTAAATAACTCCAGAGTGCCTGCCTCCACCACTTTACTTGGCAGCGCATTCCATACCCCCACCCACCTCTGTGTGAAAAAACTCCCTCTAGCATCCAAATTATACCTTACCCCCCTCACCCTAAGCCCGTGACCCCTCGTGCTATTAGAGTCCATCCTAGGAAAAAGCTTAACCTTGTTTACTCTATCTATACCCCTCATAATCTTGTACACCTCTATTAGATCTCCTCTAAGTCTACGTGTTTCTAAGGAAAACAGTCTCAATTTGCCTAACCTCTCCTCGTAACTCAGACCTTCCATACCAGGCAGCATCCTGGTAAACGTCCTCTGCACTCTCTCCAGAGTCTCCACGATTTTCCAGTAGTAGGACGACCAGAACTGGACACAGTATTCCAAATGAGGTCTAATCAACGTTTTATACAACTGCAACATTAAAGGCCAGCTCTTGTACTCTATAACCCTTCCTATAAAGGCTAACATACTATATGCTTTCTTCACAACCTTCTCCACTTGCTCTGCCACCTTCAGAGACTTGTTCACCTGCACCCCCAGGTCCCTCTGCGTTTCTATACTCTTAATAGGTCTACCCTTTATCATATACCTCCCCGCTACATTCTTTCTCCTGAAATGCATCACCTCACATTTATCAGGATTGATTTCCATCTGCCATCTGTCTGCCCAAGCTACCAGCCTATTTATGTCCTGCTGCATCGCCTGACAATGCTCCTCACTATCCGCAAGTCCAGCCATCTTTGTATCGTCTGCAAACTTGCTGATCACTCCACTTACTCCCTCTTCCAAGTCATTTGTATATATTACAAATAGAAGAGGTCCCAGTACCGAGCCCTGCGGCACACCACTAGTGACCGACCTCCAGCTAGAAAAACACCCTTCCACTATTACTCTCTGTCTCCTATTATCAAGCCAGTTACTTATCCATCTAGCTACCTGTCCTTGTATCCCATTAGCCTTGACCTTCTCAACTAACCTCCCATGAGGGACTTTGTCAAACGCCTTACTAAAATCCATATAGATGACATCAACGGCTCACCCTTCGTCCACCGTTTTCGTCACCTCCTCAAAAAATTCTACCAGATTTGTAAGGCACAACCTCCCCTTAACAAATCCATGCTGCGTATCCCTAATCAGATTGCAACGCTCTAAGTGCCTATACATCCTATCTCTAAGAATCCCCTCCAACAGCTTCCTTACCACTGACGTCAAACTCACCGGCCTATAATTTCCAGGGTTATCCCTACTACCCTTTTTAAACAACGGTACAACATTAGCTATTCTCCAGTCCTCTGGGACCGCACCTGTGTCCAAGGAAGAGACAAAGATTTGCGTCAGAGGCCCAGCAATTTCACCTCGCACCTCCCTAAGCAGCCTGGGATAAATGCCATCAGGCCCTGGAGATTTATCAGTTTTAATGCTACCTAGAAGCTCTAACACTTCCTCCCTTGGTATGGATATTTCCTTCAACTGGTCCACAGCTCCCTCAGAGACAGGAGCTGTCAACAAGCCCCTCTCCTTCGTGAATACCGACGCAAAGTATTCATTCAGTATTTGTTTGGAAATTAGAAATAGTAAGGAGAAAAGGCCACTGATAGCTGTAATCTATAGGTCACCAAATAATAACATCATAGTGAGAAATAAACAGAGCAATAATTGATGCATGGGGGATTTTAATCTCCATATCAACTGGTCAAACCAGGTCGATTAAGGGAGCCTTTAGGAGGAGTTCATAGAATGTATTCACAATAGCTTCCTTAAACAGTATGTAATCGAACCTATGAGGGAGCAAGCTATCCTCCTTCTGGTCTGCGTAATGAGACGGGAATAATTAATAATCTTACAGTCAGGGATCCTCTCAGAAGAAGTGATCACAGTGGGCCCGATTTTACCATTTGGAGCTAAAGGGCCGGAGCCAGATGTAATACAGACCCGAGCCCAGAATCCTCTGTGCAGCATGCCCATACACTTCTTGTCTGCTCCAATCCGATTCACGCTGTGGGTGAGGCTTAGTGCTGCCGGAATGATCGGAGCTCTGAACTGCACATGCACAGTTCGAAAAAGAATCGTGCCCGGGTGGGAAAAGAAAACCAGCAGAGAGGAGGGGGAGGATGGACTTGGGAGAATCTTGCAAACTGAAAATAATGTAGCATCTTCTTTATGCTGCCTAATTATCTATGAGATAGGTAATTAAACTACAGTGTCCTAGTGAGCAATTAGTGAGCTGTATAATACATTTGTAATCTGTAACTGGATTGTTCATGTCCCTGTAGCCATGAGCCAGGTGCTCAAATATTCAGCGTCATGTGGTGAACTTGGAAGAATTGTTTCCATGGTGCAACTTGGTTGACAATAAGATTCAAGGAGATTCTGGGAAATAAACCATAGTGAAAAGAAGTTTGTATTGGCAACTCTTCTCACATTCCATGGCAGATGTGCTCCTACTTATGAATGTGATTTCAGTGGGCAATATTTGGTGCAGCTAATCTGACCCTGGAGCACCCTTGGATCATTTCTTTTGCCTTGTTTTCATCTGAACATTGCACAGATTTAGAGGAATTCCCTTTGAAAGATAATGTCAAAAGTATAATTGTGGGAACTAAAACCTGACAGTCAAATAATTTGGGAAAATATTTCAAAATATATATCCTCCCATCCATTGCAACAAGGGGAATGGGCCATCTGGGACTTGTGTGCACAGGGGAAGCAACACTCTCAGCACTGTCTTAACCTGTCAGATTTAAGGATTGTGAAATTTATAGTGTAAGGACTTTGAATGCATTCATCTCTATGTCAAATCAGGTACAGAAAGAAATGGGGAAGGAAGGAAACATTCAATTAAGACAAAAAAAGGGGAAATTTAATGTTTATAAAACCTACAACAATTAAAGGCTGAAAGAATGAGATTCCATATTTATAATAATAGTTTCCAGTATTATAATGAATTAGCTCTTCGCATCAGGCTAAAGATACTGAATAGATGAAACTTCAGATCTGTTGTGCAAATTCTTCAACTTAGTGTCATTCACTGTCTTCCATGCCATTAAAACGCTTTGAGAGTTATATTTTTTGTGAAGCTAACAGCCTTTCAACTTGGACAACAGCTTCTGAATTTTTGAGTTTAATTGTGCATTTGCCCCTCACCTGAAGTTACAGTATCATTTCTGCAGGAATAAGTGAATGCCATTTCTTTCTTGTTATTTTGACTTCAAAATCTGAGCTGATGAAAGTGCAAGTTTGCAAGTATTTTCATTTTGAAAAATTGTTGAATCGTGATTGTTGAAGAGAATTTTTTTGCTGGAAATTGTCTGTGATGATTTCCTCTCTGCTGCTTTTCCTACATTACTTTTTCTCCTGGCGTCTTTATCAGGATCTATTGAGAATCTATTGCTTTGGCTTTATCAACCTTCTGGGGTGGGAAAGTTTAATCCTGTTTTAATTCATTCATGGGATGTGAATGTCATTGGGAAGGCCAACATTTGCCCTTGAGAAGGTGCATTGCAACTGTGTAATGAAGTATTCCGACAGATTTTGACTCAGCAACTAAGACATGGCAATATATTTCCAAGTATGAAAAGCTTGTGAGTTGGTGGTGGTATTTGCTTCATTTCACCATGCACATTGCAGTAGGTCAAGGAAATTACTTGCCACCATTATCCCTAGGTCAACTAGGGGTGGGCAATAACCGAAACAGCGATGACCACTTTCCTTGCACCCTTGTCCTTCTAGATAGTAGAGGTTCATTGGTTTTGAATGTGCTGTCAAACATTCCACTGTATGGACTGCCATTATCAGCCTTTCCCCTTGTTTTTTGTGACTATGATTAATCTTTCATTCCTTCACTCTACATTATGAATATCTCCCATCTTCTATGTCTTTTAGCTTTGACAAAGGGTCATCTGGACTCGAAACATCAGCTGTTTCCTTTCCTTACAGATGCTGCCAGCAAGGGGGAGGGGGTGGTGTTCCAGCTGACCATGGTCCCATCCATACCCTGACATGGGCCACAGTTGCTCATTTGTGCTGCTTGTGGCTCGTCCTCCTTGGGACCCCGACGCCATTTAAACATTCATTGATGAAGACCCAATCTTCTATCCCTAAAGACTTGCTTATACTTCTCCAGAAGCGTACATCCAAGGAGGACAACCTGAGAAGGAGCTACAGTAACCAACTGATATGCAGCGGAAACAAAGAGGAGTTGAATCCAGGCAAAGTGGAGAAATTTATGTAAGGGAGAGAGTGAAGAACAAGTGGCTAGGTGAATGGGTCCAGCTGAGGAGGGAGGGAAGGATTGAGTGAGTGGGGTGTAGGTAAGGAAGGAAAACATGAGTAGAGTGCTGAATGGGAGGCAAGAAGTTCGTGAAAGGGGTTGTTGAGGTGAGTGGGGAGGGAAATGGGTCGGGGAGAGATGTGAGTACAGTTAGGGAAGAGGGGATGATTACAATGTGGGTGAGGTAGGGGCGGGGGGGAAGCCTTCATGAACATGCTAATTAGGAGCAGGAATTGACCATTTGGCCTGACAATCTTCTTCCACCATTCAATACTATCATGGTTCATCTGATTGTAACTCATCTATACATTCCTGCCTACCTCCAATATCCTTTGATCCCCTGTTCACCAAAAATCTACCTGTGTCTTAAAATATGATCCTGCCTTCACTGCTGTCTGGAGAAGAGGTTACCAAAGATTTATGATCATTTGAAGGAAGAAATTTCTCCTCATTTCCATGTTAAATGGGAAATCGTCTATTTTTAAATTGTTTCCCCCTAGGTTAAGTCTCTCCCAGAAGAGGAAATGGCCTTCCAACATCCATCTTGTCAAGTCCTTTCAGGATCTTGTATGTTTACTCTGAGTACAGCGGTTTGCTCCCAAAATCCTTAATCCTAGGGAATTGGGTAAATATGTGGGGTTATGGTGTTAGGGCCTGGGTGGGATTGTGGTTGGTGCAAACTCAGTGTCCGGAATGGATTCTTTCTGCACTGTAGAGATGCTATGATTCTAAGACCAAAGCTCATTCTTCTAAACTCCAGTGGATACAGGTTAGTTCAACATTTGCTCATAAGATAACCCCCTTGCCTTCCCCATCCCAAATAACAGTTAAGTATACCTCTCTGAACTGCTTCTAATGCAATCACACTTTTTCTTAAATAAGAATTTTCTTAAAAATTCTACACAGAATTCCAGACATAGTCTGACCAGTGCCCTGTACAAAGAACAAAGAAGAACAAAGAACAAAACAGCACAGGAAACAGGCCCTTCGGCCCAACGAGCCCACGCCGCCACCCCGATGTTCACACCTCTACCTGTGATCCCTGTCCACGTTTATAGATTTATGGATTAAAAACCAAATTTGAGACAATTTAGGGAGAATTTGTTTTGCCAGTTAGCCTAAGAGCACATCTTTGGGATGTGGGAGGAAACCGGAGCTCCCGGAGAAAACCCACACAAGCGCGGGGAGAATGCGCAAACTCCCACAGACACAGGCCCAAATCCATGTATCTGCACAGCACAGCGATAGTCACTGAGCTGTTGTGTTGCCCATCAGATGGTCCAGGTCAAGCGTACACTAACGACGTGAAGCAGTAGGATACTCTCAAAAAAAGATCCAAGAACAGTCCTCTCACGACCCATCGCATGCATGCCCCTCATTAGACAACAAGGTGGACCAAAGCACCTGTAGGATAAAAACAAGTACATCAATATAATCATCTATTTACACACCTCCCAGGGACTCCCAAGGCTCATGATCCCTATTTTAAATCAGTTTTCTATACCCCTCCATTCCCATTATGTTCATGTGCCCATCTAAGTATTTCTTAAATAACTCCAGAGTGCCTGCCTCCACCACTTTACTTGGCAGCGCATTCCATACCCCCACCACCCTCTGTGTGAAAAAAACTCCCTCTAGCATCCAAATTATACCTTACCCCCCTCACCCTAAGCCCGTGACCCCTCGTGCTATTTGAGTCCATCCTAGGAAAAAGCTTAACCCTGTTTAATCTATCTATACCCCTCATAATCTTGTACACCTCTATTAGATCTCCTCTAAGTCTATGTCTTTCAAAGGAAAACAGTCCCAATTTGCCTAACCTCTCCTCATAACTCAGACTTTCCATACCAGGCAGCATCCTGGTAAACGTCCTCTGCACTCTTTCCAGAGTCTCCATGTCCTTCCGGTAGTAAGGCGACCAGAACTGGACACAGTATTCCAAATGAGGTCTAACCAGCGTTTTATACAACTGCAACATTAAAGCCCAGCTCTTGTACTCTATACCCCTTCCTATAAAGGCTAGCATACTTTATGCTTTCTTCACAACCTTCTCCACTTGCTCTGCCACCTTCAGAGACTTGTTCACCTGCACCCCAGGTCCCTCTGCGTTTCTATACTCTTAATAGGTCTACCCTTTATCATATACCTCCCCCCTACATTCTTTCTCCCGAAATGCATCACCTCACATTTATAAGGATTAAATTCCATCTGCCATCTATCTGCCCAAGATACCAGCCTAATATCCCAGTTGTATATTCCATTCCCTTTGCAATAAACAACAGCATTCCATTTGCCTTCCTAATCATTTGCTGTATTCGTACTCCTTGTAATTCATGTACGAGGGCACCCAGATCCCTTTGCAGCTCTCAAGAGTTCCACAATCTCTCTCCATTTAAATAATATACTGCTTTTCTATTCTTGTTGCCAAACTGGATAATTTCATATTTTCCCACAAAACTACATTTGCCAAATCTTTGCTCACTCACGTAACCTTTCTATGTCTACGTATAGACTCTTTATTCCTCTTCACAACGTATTTTCCTATCTATCTTGAATGTCAACCAGACATTTGGTCTCTTCATCCAGCCATTAAGATTAATTGTAAATATTTGAGGGCACAGCACTGATTCCAATGGCACTCCCATTGCATCTTGCCGACATGAAAATGACTAATATTTGTGCACTCTCTTTTTTCAGTTAGGTAATCAATTTATCCATGCTAATATGTTACCCTCTGCACCATGGCCTGAATTTTGCACCAACTGGGCCCCAGAATGAACTTTCAGTTGTGAAATGCAATTCCATGCTGACTAGCCAATGAACAGGCAGTGTGAAATGTGCTTTGAGAAAAGCTCAATGCTGCCAGGGAGGGCGAGTGCCAAGAAAAGGAAAGTGTAGGCTGGCACCTCTTGTTGGGGCATCAAGCTGCCACATAATAATCTCAGGGAGCTGTAAGTCTTAAAAGATATGAAAAAACTGCAGCAAACTTGCATCCAACACCTGACAGCAGTGTTCAGTCCCCAGATTTTTTTGAGCAAATTGCACCTAGATCTTTCATCCTGTCTTAGATTGAGTTTGAAATGTAAAGGTAGCCTGACTGACTACGTATAATCATAGAAATAGATGGACCATGTGAAGTAGATTTTTATTTGACTTATTAAAGGTTTTAATAGTCTGTGGGTGCGCTTTGGAAACTGGAGCACCTGTAGAAAACCCAAGTAGACATGGGGAATATCATGCAAACTCCACATGGTCACCCAAGGCTGGAATTGAACCTGGGTGCCTACCACTATGAGGCAACTATGTCACTGTGCCACCTTCGGAACCCATTTTTAAATATCTGTAGAAACTCTTACCATATGCTTTTATATTTCCAGCTAGCTTTCTCTCATACTCTAATTTCTCCCTCTTTAGTGTTATTTTAGTCAGTCTTTGCTGTTCTTTAGTTTCTGCAGTCCTCTGATATGCTGCTCATATGTTTTCTTTTAATTTGATACTCTCTTTAACTTAGTTAGTCATGGATGGTACAGCTTCCCTTAGATTTTTTTTCACTAGAATATATCCTTTTTTAATATTCTAAAATATCTACTTGAATACCTGCCACTGCATTTCTACTGATCTCTCCGTTAACTTTATTTCCCAGTTTACGTTAGCCAGCTTTGTCTTCATGTCCTCATAATTGCCCTTATTTAAATTTCAAACACTAGTCTTAAGTCCACCCTTTTCTCCCTCAAACGGAATGCGGAATTTAGTCATATTATGATTATTGCTAGCCAGGGGCGCCTTCACAGTACATGGGGCGGCACGGTAGCACAGTGGTTAGCACTGCTGCTTCACAGCTCCAAGGTACTGGGTTTGATTCCTGGCTCAGGTCACTGTCTGTGTGGAGTTTGCATATTCTCTTCGTATCTGAGTGAGTTTCCTCCAGGTGCTCCGGTTTCTTCCCACAGTCCAAAGATGTGTGGGGTAGGTTGATGGCCATGCTAAGAAATTGCCCCTTAGTATCCAGGGATGTATAGATTAGAGGGACAAGTGGTGTAATATGTGAGGATAGGGTCTGGGTGGGATTGTGTTCGGTGCAGACTTGATGGGCCGAAGGGCCTCTTTCTGCACTGTAGAGTTCTATGATTCACTGAAGGCATTAATTACCCTGTTTCCTTGCACATTATCAGGTCTAGCATAGGTGGCTGTCTGGTTGTTTCTAGAGTGTGCTGCTCTAAGTAACAGTCCAAAAGGGCATTCTATGAACTTATAAACTAGGCTACCTTTCTCAATCTGATTTGTTGAATCTCAAATCGCCCATACTTATCTCCATACTTACTCTCCAGCCTCTGTTATTTCTTCCTGTATACCTTGTCTGACTCCCACAAGTGATTTCTTACCTCTCACTATTCTCATTTTTACCCAAACTGATTCAGATTTGGAGGAGCTGTCGTATAAGGAGCAGTTGAGTAGTTTGGACTTGTACTTGTTGGAGTACAGATGAATGAGGGGGAATTTGATTGAGATATTTAAAATAATCAATACTTCCATTGATAAAGTAAATGGTTGAGGCAGACATGTTCGTGACATTTAAGACATCTGGATAGACACATGAACGAGCATGGAATAGAGGGATACAGGTGATTGGCCTAGCTATGACAGCGTGAGGCTTAGTGGACTGAAGGGCCTGTTTCTGTGCTGTACTCTTCTTTGTTCTTGAATCAAATGTTTCACCTTCTAGAACAGTCTAGGACAAAAGGTCATAATTAAAGAGCAAGGGGAGATGTGCAAAACAGAGATAAGGAGAAGCTGCTTCTCACAAAGGGTTGTGAATCTATGGAATTCACTGCCCCAGAGTGCAATGGATGCAAAATCAGTCAGTGGATTAAGGAAAGAGATAGATAAATATTTGATCAAAAGTAGGTTAAAGGGCTTTGGAGAAAAGGCAAGAAAGTGGAATTAGGATGCATTGGAGACCAGTCATGATCATAGGAAGATGGAGCAGGCTTGAAGGACTGCATTACCTATTCTCGCTCCTAATTTCTCTGTTCCTATGTACATCCTGATCTCCAGAACTAAATCTTGTCACCATGGATTTGGAGAGTCTGGCTGAAACTTACATGCGTATATAAATTAATAAAGTAAGCACCGTCAGTCATCAAACTTGTGGCAATTGGCTTCTGAAAATGGCGTTGTAAGTTGAAAGATCATAAGTCAGAACCTGTTTTCCCATTGGAATAATGGTATAAATGGGGGCTTGATTCCTGAATCAAGGTGAACTATGCTGGACCATTTATGTATTCAGTCGGTTAAAATTCTGCATTATCATCTTGACAGCTCTGACAAATTCTACCACAACAGCTGAGAAACTCCACAACATTCTAAATGAAACAACCCGCAACATGCTTTTTAAAATAACTTCCTTTAAAATTCCAGATTTTTATCTGGATCCGCATATTACAGATTTTACAGACAGATATAGATAAGACTAGGAGAATGGGCCAAAATTTGGCAGATGGAGTTTAATGTGGATAAATGTGAGGTTATCCATTTCGGTCAAAAGAGAAAAAAAGGCAAATTGTTACTTAAGGGAAAGCAGATTCGAGATGGCACTGGGCAGAGCGATCTAGGTGTCTTTGTTCATAAATCACAAAAAGTAGGTATGCAGGTATAAAAAAGGCAAATAGAATGTTAACATTTATTGTAAAAGGACTGGTGTATAAAGATAGAGAAGTGTTGCAATTGTATAGGGTGCTGGTGAAACCACATCTGGAATATTATGTCCAGTTTTGGTCATCTTACTTGTTGAAGCATGTGGTGACATTGGAGGTAGTTCAGTGGAGGTTTATCAGATTGATTCCAGGATTGAAGGGGTTGATATATGAAGAGGTATTATACAGTTTGGGCTTGTACTTGCTGGAGTTTAGAAGAATGAGAGGGATCTGATGAAGGTATATAGAATACTAAAAGATATTTTAGAACATAGAACATTACAGCACAGAACAGGCCCTTCGGCCTTCGATGTTGTGCCGACCAAAATAAAAAGCAATGCCCCTCCAAACTAAACCATTCCCTTCTCTTCCATATACTTATCAATTAACCTCTTAAACGCCACCAAACTTTGCGCATCTACAACAGCTGCAGGCAGGGCATTCCACTCCCTAATCACTCTTTGAGTAAGAACCTACCTCTGATATCCGTCCTATAACTCATACCCCTTAATTTAAAGCTGTGTCCCCTCGTGCTAGCTTTCTCCATCCTAGGAAAAAGGATATCACTGTCCACCCTATCTAAACCTCTAATCATCTTATATGCTTCAATAAGACCCCCTCTTAGCCGCCTCCTTTCTAACGAAAACAACCTCAAATCCTTCAACCTCTCTTCATAGGACCTGCCCTCCATACAGGCAACATCCTGGTAAACCTCCTCTGTACCCTCTCCAATGCCTCCACATCTTTCTTATAATGTGGGGACCAGAACTGCACACAATACCCCAAGTGCGGCCGCACTAGAGTTTTGTACAGTTGCAACATGATGCTGCGGCTCCTAAATTCAATCCCCCTACCAATAAAAGCTAAGACTCCATATGCCTTCTTAACAACTTTAACCACTTGACTGCCTACTTTCAGGGATCTATTGACACATACACCAAGATCCTTCTGTTCTCAACACTATTAAGAGCCCTACCATTAGCCCTATACTCTACACATTTATTGTTCCTGCCAAAGTGCATTACCTCACACTTTTCCACATTAAACTCCATTTGCCACCTCTCGGCCAGCTCTGCAACTTGTCCAAGTCTCTCTGCAAACTATAACACCCCTCTTCACTATCTACCACTCCACGACTTTAGTGTCATCTGCAAATTTACTAATCCATCCTTCAATACCCTCATCCAGATCATTTATAAAAATTACAAACAGCCGGGGCCCCAAAACAGACCCCTGAGGTACACCACTTGTCACCGAACTCCACGATGAATATCTCCCATCAACCACCACCCTCTGTCTTCTATCTGCCAGCCAATTTCTAATCCAATTAGCTAAATCACCTCTATTCCACACATCTGCATTTTCTGTAGAAGTCTTCCATGGGCCACCTTATCAAAAGCCTTACTAAAGTCCATATATACTACATCAACCGCCTTACCCCCATCCAACTCTCTGGTCACTTTCTCAAAAAACTCAATGAGGTTAGTAAGGCATGACCTACCCTTCACGAAACCATGCTGACTATCCCCAATCAAGTCATTTCTCTCTAAATAACTATAAATCCTATCCCTAATAATTCTCTCCAATACCTTGCCCACAGCAGAAGTAAGACTCACTGGCCTATAATTCCCAGGAAGGTCTCTCTTCCCCTTCTTAAACAATGGGACCACATTCGCTATCCTCCAGTCCTCCGAACCACACCCGTAACCAACGAGGACCTGAAGATCAGAGCCAGAGGCTCTGCAATCTCCTCTCTTGCCTCCCAGAGAATCCTAGGGTAAATCCCGTCCGGCCCCGGGGACTTATCCAACTTCAAACCCTCGAGAATTTCTAGCACATCCTCCCTATCTACTACAATACTTCCCAATTTGCAACCCTGTACCTCAGTGTTATCCATAGCTACATTTCCAGCACTCTGCGTGAATACCGAAGAGAAATATTTATTCAGTGCCTCACCAATCTCTTCAGGCTCCACGCACAACTTCCCACTGCTGTCTATGACTGGCCTGGTCTATTATTTTTTAGTAATACTAAAGTAAACCTAGACCAAATGTGTAGTAATCTGGAACAAGAGGTCACAGGTATAAGTTGAGAGGCTAGGAGTAACAAAGAGATAGTCACTCATAAAAGTGATTCTTGGGTAACTATTAGGAAGAGGGATAAAAGCAATCGGGTAGACAATCCCCTGGGGCTGTTCCCCTCCAAAACACATTTTCTGTCCTGGAGGCTACAGTTGAGGAAGAATCAACTGGAGATGGCCAAAGGGAGCAGGTCTTTGGGGGTGAGCCAGCTGAGAATGCTCAGGTGGGTAGGGGGAATAAGCGATTGGGCCTGGTAATTGGAGACTCCATAGTTAAGGGGACAGATAGGAGAGTAAATAGTAATAAAAGGGACTCAGGGCTGGTGTGTTGCCTCCCAGGGGCCGGGGTCCAGGATGTCGCAGATCGGGTTTTTAAGATTCTTAAAGGAGAGGGGAGTCAGCCCCATGTCATAGTTCATGTAGGGACACATGATATAGGTAGGACAAGGGAAGGGGATATTAAACAGAAATTTATGGAGTTGGGGTGGAAGCTTAGGGCCAAAACTGGCAGAGTGGTTATCTCTGGACTCTTGCCTGTGCCACGGGATAGTTTAGAGAAGAACAGAGAGAGGGAATGTTTGAACTCGTGGCTGCGGGGATGGTGCAGGAGGGAGGGGTTCAGGTTCCTGAACAATTGGGACTCATTCTGGGATAGGTGGGACCTCTACAAGAGAGATGGTCTACACCTGAACCAGAGGGGAACTAATATCTTGGGGGGAAAATTTGCAAAGGCTATGCAGGGGGCTTTAAACTGATTCAGAGGGGGGGTGGGATCCTGAGTAGTTGGG